>PVJA010003711.1:0-18668 GCA_004027025.1 Myocastor coypus | reverse complement strand
GAGGATCGGTGGGAGTTCGAGACCAGCCTGGGCTACAAAATTGAGCTCAAGGCCAGCCTGAACTGCATAGCGAGACCCTGTCTCAAAAAGACAAACAAAACAAAACAAAAAAAATACCATTAATTCACCCACAGAGCATTAGGTACATTCACGCCAAAGCACCTAGTTTCCTTTAAAGCTTAAGATAGCCATATTCTCTATCAGCTTATCTGTGTTTCTGAAAGTTATTTAAATTTTAACTGTATGACCATAATAAGTTCCACTTCTCTTTAAGAAAAAAAAAAGATTAAAAGGCAAGCAGGGGGTTACAGGTGTAGCTCAGTGATAGAGGCCTGGCCTACCATTTCTGAGGCTCTGGATTTGATCTCCAGTACTGAATGAAAAATTTAAAAAATGGGGTGCCAAGGACAGTAGAGGTAGAAATGACCCACAGAAAAATACGAAGTTATGAAATCTGAAACAAGAAGGAAGTCTTAGAAGGTTTCAGGCGGAAAAATAACAGATGCTGAACTGAATATGCTCAATTACAAGGCGTCAACACACACTTTTTTTTATAGCTTTGGAAGGATTTGGAGCTGCGTAATAAAAAACACAGAAAACGAATCCAATTTAAAAACAAGACCTATTAACGGCAGGAAAAATTTGAAGTTATATAAGAAAGGAAATGTTAAAAAAAAAAAAAAAGGAAATGTAATCATTGTACATTATAAAGATCTGCAAAGAGTAATATATAAAGTATTTTTTTAAGAGTGGGAAAATTTATTGGAGAAAAGGAATGGGGGACATGAACAGCTCCTGAGAGACAGGAGGGGCCCAAACTGGTTGCCCACGTACACAGTATTGATGACAACTATCTAAATACTAGAAAGTATTAAATGAATTAAAAAAGATATGATATGAGCAGAATGGAACAAAGGGAGAGAAGGCAAGAGGCAGGAGTGAGACAGAGCGCGTGCACTGTGAGAGTAGGGCTAGGTCTTCACCTTCCAGGACAGAAAAGTCCATATTGGACGTGGAAAACCAATAAAAACTAGTCTGGTATGCCATTTAGAGGCAGGGAGTTAAGATTGAGTGGTCAGGTTCAAAATGATTGTTCAGAGGTAGCAGAATTTATTTTTTTATTTTATTTTATTTTTTTGTGGGACCAGGGTTCGAACTCACGACCTTGCACTTGCCCAGCAGGCACTTGTGCCTCGGAGCTATCTCCCCAGCCCCAGAGGTAGCAGAATTTAAAATGTGGAAGAATATTTTAAATTTATGGCAATTTCTGTCAAACCAAACCATGCCATTGTCATTGTCGACCTGCTCATGCAGATCTGGCACTGCGTGACCTCTGGCTCTTCCTGAAAGTCAAAATGTCCATGAAAGGTGAATGTTTCAAATCAATTCAGGGTATGGAGGGAGCTGTGACAGTGTAACTGAAGACACCCATGAAAATGGACTTCCAGAGCTGCTCTGATAAGTACCAGACACAATGAGCTAAGTGTATTCAGAGGGAGTGAAAATATTCTGCGGGTAATGGCGATGTGTTTTTTAGTGTCATACATTTTTTACAAATGTAAACATTCAGGGCATTTTTAAATCATATCATATATATATATTTATAGGTTTGTGGTATTAATATTAGTTAGTTAGTTAATTAATTAATTAATTTAATGGGCTGGGGAGACAGCTAAGTAGAATAAGCACTTGCCTGGCAAGTGCAAGGGCCTGAGTTCAATCCCCTGCTCCGCAAAAATAAATAAATAAATAAATAAATAAATAAATAAATAAATAAATAAATAAATAATTTAGCCGGGGATCAAACTCAGGACCTCAGGCCCTGTGGTATTAACTTTAAAAAGATTATGTAGCTATATATATATATTTTTTTTAAAATGAAACTTAAATTTCAAAAATGATTTCTTGGCTGGGTGTGGTGCTCACACCTGTAATCCCAGCACTTAGAAGACTGAGGTAGGAAGATTGTTATGAGCTGTAGACTAGCCTGGACTATAAAGTAAGTTCAAGGCCCACCTAAACTGCACAGTGAAACCCTGTCTCAAAAAAAGGCCCAAAACAAAATTTTCTTTAATGTCAGTGTATGAGCATAGGTAGTGTAACTCTATGCTCTCAATCAATAGCCTACTTCTCTTTATGGAGACGAAAGAAATGTGATGGACTGTACTGGCGATCAGGCTGTGTGGCAAGGGAGTAAAGTGGTGTGATCGATTCTCCTTATTCAGTGACCACACCCAGCAACACAGGAGCAGATGGCAAGACAGTGGGAAAGACTAGTCTGAAAATGTTATCGGCAGAGGATTTTGAGGAGAAGCACTGACATTTGTATTTTGGACAGCAGGAAGAATTCACAGTAACAGTTTGTCTTCAGGGAAAAATTTAAAGGGATTTAAGTGATAAACGATTCAGTTGGCTGGAAGAATATAAAGGAAGGCTGAGGCAGGAGGCCTGCCAGAGTATAGTAAAGGGCAAGCTGGGCTACAGAACTAGACTTGCTCTCAAAAAAAAAAAAAAAAAAAGAAAAGAAAAGAAAAGGGAATGTAGAACACCTATGGCAAATTGGCACCTATAAGGGTCTGGCATTTCTGAATTTGTGATCTAGCCTTGCTAGTCAAAGGGGGTCTGAGATGGGAAAATTTGATTTGGTTCTTGTTCAGTTTGGTTTGCAATCAGAATTGTGTAAAGAACTGTTTGGGGACGGAGGGGCCATTGTATTTTCTCTATCAAGAACTATTTCCTGGGGCCTGGAGAGAAGGCTCAGAGGAATAAGCACTGACCTAACAAGTACAAGGACCTACGTTAAATCCCCAGCCCCACATGCCAGGTGTGCTGTCTTGGCCCCGGATGCAGTATAAATAAAGGTTAAAAAAAAAAAAAAAGAACTATTTCCTATCTCTGCCTTCACCTGTTCATAATTTCTGTGGTGGCAGATGCCAACTATAGCTTGGGGCATGGAGGGATAGAAGCACATATCAGAAAAGTTTTCTTAGCTGGGTGTTGTGGCACACACCTACAACATCCACATTTTTAAGGCTGAGGCAGGAGGATCCTGAGTCCAAGGGCAGCTTGAGCTATACAGTGAGGTCCTCCTATATGAGTTTCTCTATGTAGGCAATGCATACCCAGCAGCCCACGTCCCTGCTGGGAGAGGGGATGTGCTCTCTGCTCTCACCATGCAGATAGAGCTCAGGGCAGCCCAAGAGACTTCCTAGGAACAGGTACTGCTTTTGTGAGGTATGGGGCGAGGGGGAAGAAGGCACAGACAACAGCACCACAAAGAATTAATTCAAAGGCTCAAGCCGTCATGAGTAAAATTCTTGAAGAGAACGAACCAAAAGTTTTTGGACATGTTTAAGGTAAACAGCTTTTAGAATGGGTCTGCCTGAAGCCTAGAAATTTATCCACAGATGACAGATTCAGCTTGAATGTTTAATGACTGCTTTAAGACAAAAGTCACCATGCTAGTTTCATAACTTGATGTGTTTCTGTCCGTCAGAAGGATCATTTAAAAACTGGAGGAGAGAATCTAGTTGTAATAGGCTAGTGTTGGCATTGATCAAGTGAAAAGCACAGAAAAAAGGAAAAACAACCAATAAGTAACAAGGTGCAGCATGACACTGGATAGGGCCAGAATATATATATATTTTTTTATAATTTCTATTTATTTATTTATTTATTTATTATTATTTATTTTTCCCTTGTTTCAGAACCTTTGTTTGTTTATTCACTCATTTTTATGGCCAGCTCAGCCCGCCCCGAGGGCAGGGCTGGTGCAGCATGTGGTGCCGGGAATCGAACCACGGTCCCCGAAGCCGCCCAAGCTTTCCCAAGCAGGCGCTTTAGACCACTGAACCATCCCACCAGGCCCAGGGCCAGAATATTTTTTAACTTAATAATATATCTTAGAAGTCTACCTGTTGTGACATACAGGTCTTCTGTATCCTTTTCAATGGCTAGATGGTATGTCTCTTTATGCACTCATCTACTGACTTAACTGATCTCCTAAGGATGAACACTGAGCTTGCTTCCAATAGTTCTTTGTCACAAACACTGTAGCAATTAAAATCTTCGTCCACACATTTTTGTTCACTTTTCTAATTACAGACTTAGGTTAAATCAACTTGGGGATTTATCACACTCTAGAGATTCTTTATCAAGTAAGTAGAAGGTGGAGCCCTCTCTTGCTATGACTGAAGAACTGAAACAAATTCAGAAATGCTGAGCCTATCGTTTCCACCAAACTGCACAATGAAGTCTACTTGAGCTAAGAGGAGATGCTGCTTGTTATTTATTTCAGAGATGGCTGCTGGCTTACTCAGGCTAGATGTGCAAACACAATGAAAGGCCTGTAATTACTCTTCAAAGCACACATGAAATCTGTAGATTTTTTGGTTCACAGAAGAGCAGCAGAGGTAACTGGTCTAGGTTTTTGGCATGCAGATAAAGTACGAACAACCTTCTTAGCCCCTAGATAGTTGCAGGGTTTTTTTTTTTTTTTTTTTTTTTTGAGACAGGGCCCCGCTATGCAGTTCAGGCTGGCCTTGAGCTCACTTTTGTAGCCCAGGCTGGTCTCGAACTCACACCAATCCTCCTGTCTCAGCCTCCTGAGTGCTGGGATTACAGGCGTGCACCACCATGCCTGGCAGTTGCCGTTTTTTCTTTCAATCTATCTTGGCTTTTCTGGGCTCCCTACTCTGGAACCAGGCAATAAAAGGAAGCTACAAGGACTGCTGAGATAGGAGGGAGACTTCTTTAAATACAGAGGCACTCCATTGACAGCACTCCCCACAAAAGAAGCCTGTGTGTCACCAGGCCACCAGCTGCTGCTGTCAGTGGCCACAAGTGGTGTCACAAGAGCAAAAACAGAGACTCATGTCCATCTCAGCTTTTCCCAAAGAGATGCTCATAGCCAGCACATTTTATGAGACAGGTGTAACCCTGTATTCAAATCAAATAAGGATTCTATAAGAAAGGGAAATTCATATGCCATTCCTCACCTATGAACACAGATGTGAAAGTGCTACCTACGGTATTTGCTAAATGAATCCAGTACTTAAAAGTATATAGCATCATATCAAACACAAAATGATCCAAAAAAGTTTATCTTATAAGGATAGTTTAGAATGCATAATCTGTTATTATAACATGTACTAACTTGTTACCTTATACATACTGTGTTAACAGATTAGGGAACAAATAATACAGGCATTTCAATAGATGCAGAAAGAATGTTTGATATAATTTAATATTCATTAAAAATATAAGTAATGATGGTGTCTCTACCAAGTATTTGTAGTAAATAGAATAACCAAGAATCAACTAGAAGAATTTACTTTAAAGTCAAGGATAGCCGGGCGTGGTGGCTCACGCCTGTAATCCCAGCACTCCGGAGGCTGAGGCAGGAGGATTGGTGCGAGTTCGAGAACAGCCTGGGCTACAAAAGTGAGCTCAGAACCAGCCTGAACTGCATAATGAGACCCTGTCTCAAAAAGACAAAAAAAAAAAAAAAAAAGTCAAGGATATTCAATGTGAACAGTTATTTACCTTTTTTTTGGTTTTTAAATGTATTTTGTTACAGGGTCTTACTACACAGCCTGGACTTGAAGTGACCCTCCTATTTACAGTCATGTGTCCCCACACCTGGTCTTGGTGACCAGCTCAGCACTCCTGGAAATGGGGCTGGCGTGGCATGTGGTGTTGGAGATCAAACTCCAGGCCCTGCGCTTGCCTGAGCAGGTGCTCAGTCTGCTGAGCTATCTCGCCAGCCCTCCACTACTCTCTTTGTTTTGAAGCTAACATTTTTATAGAAGACTGATGATAAAATTCATGTGGAAGCTAGGTGTGTGGTGACACATGCCTATAATCCCAGGACTCCAGGAGGCTGACACAGGAGGATCTCAAGTGCAGCCTGGGCAACTTAGTGACATGCTATCTCAAATTGAAAAAAAAAAAAAAAACTCATATGCAGAAGAGACAAGACAAGGAAACACTGAAGTACATGAGAACCAAGCTTTCCTTACCAGATACCAAGATGTCTTTCAGGTTTTTTTTTTTTTTTTTTTTGTATTTTAGGGAAAGGTCTAAGGGGTATTCAGGGCCTCACAACTAGATCAGACTTGTAGTGATCTGCCTCTTTACAGCTTATAGGTGTGTGCTATCACGCCCAGTCTTAGTTGCCATGTCTGGTGCCCCTGGAGTGGGGCTGGCATGGCAAGCCCAGGGACAGAACCCCAGCCCCTGCACCTGCTTGCAGGCACTTTAGTCTGCTGAGCTATTTAGCCAGCCCTATGATGTTATCTGTCTTTCAGGTTTTTTGTTTTTGTTTTTTTTTGAAAATGTCTATTACACTTATAAGGATTAAGATAAATAGAAAAAGATGAACAGAACAATAGAGAAACCATCAGACTACAGGAAAGCCAGGAACAATTTATGCAATGTGATTACATAAAGATTAAAACCACAACCAGTTCTATTTAACAAGCCATGATAAATACAGTGATTTTGGGAACACCTTGGAAACCTGCCTTACTAAACACACAGTGCCCCCTAACTACATCCAGGTCAACTGCCCTTGCACCCTGCTGCAGAAAGGAAGAGATGGAAGGAGGACAGCAGGATGATGAGACGCAGGTGCCCCCTCCGACCTCCTTGGGGTCTGGCTCTGTCGTCTCATGCTGTGGGTCTCTGAGACTCACTGAGTTTTAGTTTCTGCTTTCACATGGAGACAAATGCCTTACTGTATTGTTGCAGGGCTTATTAAATAAACAACTGCACAGTGCCTGGCATAACAATGAGGTATTTGTTACTGGGTTCCAGTATCATTGAGGATTCATTAACTGTTACTGCTCCTGTTGCCTTCAGTTTATATTCTTCGTGATGAAATTCCAACCACTTTCATCTCTGTGGCCTCACTCTACCATTTAGAGTACCTACATGGAAAGAGAGGTGCCAGCACACAGCTGCTTTGAGCCTGTCTTTCAACTATAAAATGGAGGAATAATCTCCAGGGCTCTTTTGGCTTCAGAAAATCATTTCTATTTTACAAGGAAGAAATTTGAGGCAAAGAGATGTTAACTGCCTTGCCTTAGGTCATTGAGAATTACTAGCAGATTTCAGATTAAAACTTAGGTCTCCCAGATTAATTTGCATTACAAAGATCCAACAGTAATTTCCCTAGACTCTTGGTATCTACATCTCCTCTTGAAATTGTAAGCAGATACTTAGGAAGGTAATTCACTTGGGGATCATTTAGGATATTAGAGATATATTCCAATGACTGGAAGCTCCTAGCTTATTACTAGGGAGTGAGTTATTGGAGACAGAGGTCCTCGGTGAATGACAGTAACACAGGGGATGTGATATGTGTGGTGACAGAGGAAAGGTTACCTGAGCAAGCAGACCTGGCTGGATCTGAAGAGGCTGCGCTCCCGGGGCTTGAGTGACGATAGGGACAGCATTTTCCATGCGCACTGAGTAGCCAGCATGCTTGGAGGGAGAGGCCTGTAAGCCTGCTCCAGAGGACCAGGAGGGAGAGAGGAGCCAGTGAGTGACGGGAAATAGCTAGATGAAGAGACCCCGCCCAGCCAGTAGTTCATCTGTCACCTCCTAGTTTCTAACTGACAACCAGAAATTTTAGGGGCTTCATGAAGTTTTCCCTTTAGTTGTTAAATTAAAAAACGGGGGGCTGGAGATTTGGCTCAGTGGTAGAATGCTTGCTTAGCAAGCTGGAAGCCCTGGGTTTGGTCCTTGGCACCAAAACTAAAAAAATAAGCCTCCCCTAAAAAATTGGCCACCCCCCCCCAAAAAAAAAAAAAAAAAAAAACAACTTTAAATGTTTTTAAAGGTCAGGAGGTCAAATTACATTCTCTATGGCCAAAATGGGACCATTATGCTGACAAATTACAACAGGAAAATAAGGGCTGCTGACCACCGAGATATACCTACACACATACACAAGGAAGGGTGGGTCTCTGGAACTGCAGTAACCCTGAGGACGTGCTTACATGTGTGGCTTGCAAAAGTAAATTCTTGAGCTTTCTCTGTGCATTGCCATAAGGTACACAGTAGCTCTCCAGGAAGAGTGCTGCTGGGGTCACAGCCAAAGAACCTTTTGGGGAGGAGGCCCTGGAAGGAGCTTCTCAGACAGATTTCTACTCTCACATGAACTGGGACTATGTTGGCTGTTGGGGAGACTGGCAACTCCCTATAGATATTGCAGCAGGGCATTTCATGCCAAGAAAGCAAGAGCAGACATCAGCATGACAAAGGGCCCAGAGACAATGTCCTGAATTACAGGCAGCTGACCAGGGACACAATCCCTGGCAGGTGGTGACAAAAAACAACCAACTGATGCAGTGCCAAAGCACAAGTCCTATTGTTCTCGGCTGGTCACAGTGGGACACGAGCCCCTGGCACAGGCTCACCTCTCACTGAAGGAGAAGAGGGCTTTCTTCCATGGAAGGAGCACACCAGGAGCTGGCCAGCCCCTAGAGACAGCCCCACAGGACGCAGGCGAGCAGCAGCTCTGTCCACTTACCTTGGAAGCCAGGGGGACACACGATGAGTGCTTGCTGGAAGGGGTCAGGCCGGGCACAAATCTGAGCTGTTCCCGTCTGCAGGGGCATGCTCCGCTGGGCCACTGCAGCCATGGATGCCGCTGAGGGCTGGTAGAGTGTAGATTGGTAGTTTAGTATGGAGACCTCGGGATTGGCTAAGGAAATAGTGGCACTGGTGGAGGTGGGAGCCTAAAGGAATGATGGGGATTAAACAAAAATAAACAAAAATAAAAAATGAGGGAGGTGGTACGTTGGGAGACATGAATCTAAACTAAATAAATGAACTCAAAGAGAACAAACAAAAACTAAGAGCAAAAACAGAGAGAAGCAGAGACCCAGTTGAAAGTCTCAGGGAAATGTAGGCATTGGCAGGAACAGGAGACATACAGCCACCTCTGAGGTTCATATCCAGGCCTGTTCCTTGAAGCCGTGGGGCCCACAACGGTACAAAGTGTTACCTATGCATTATGTTTACATGCAGACAAGTTAAATGTTAGGCTGGGAAACTATGAAATAAAATACCTTCCCTTCCTCCTAGACAAATGGTATCTTCCTAGCAACCAACCCAGAAGGCCAGGTCTGAGTTGGCAATTTGGGGATCCCTTGGGTTCTGCACTGCAACAGTGAGAAGCTGAGCCATGCCTCACTTTGCCCCGCCCAGCCTGTTCCCACCAACTAAGGGGCATCAGGCATACAGGGACTATAGTGCAAGCCCATGTGGCCAAGGTTACTCTCCTCCTTGGGGCCTGGTGGAACAGTTGATAATTTGGGGGACAAATCCAGAAAGAGGCCTCTGCAGGCTCTGAAGGCCCAGGGCCCAGATCTCCAGACCTCAGCCCAGCAGCACCAGCACCAGGAGGAGCCATAGTATGGCCCTGCAAGGTGCCCTCTTGCACGGGCCCAAGGCCTATACTGCTCATGGAACCCTGAGATGCTGTAGAGCCAGCTACTGCTGAGCTGTGAACTAGAGACCCAGCACTGCAGGGCCTCAGTGTGTGAGGTCTTGGCACTGAGGGTGGCATTTGATTACCAGACTGGAAGACAGAGGGGCTGGAGATCCAGAAGATTTCAGTGGAGTGGGTTTGACAAGTGCAAGCCATCACAGTGGAGTCCTCTCTCTTTTCTCCTTCAGAAAGGGACACCATTTGAAACTGAACTTCAATATGAAGCAAGGCTCCAGAAAAACAAATTCCAAACTGGGCTTCTTCAGTTTATCCCTTCTTAGTTTTCCTCACACATTGTCTACAGAGGCGGTTATGCCTCTTGAAGGTATGAAGAATAAGGGGCGCAGAGGGGAAGAGCCAAGCGGCCATCCTGAACATACACACAGAGGCTGAGTAGAGTGTGTGTATGTGTCTGGTTTGATAGTAAGGACCAAGTCTCATTTTATTTTATTTTTTTCTATTTTAGGGAAGGGTCTACACGGTGTTCAGTGTCCTACTAGATCAGATCTGCAGTGATCTGCCTGTTTACAGCATTCCAAGAGCTGGTATTACAGGTGTGTGCCACCATGTCCAGTCTTAACTGCTGTCTCAGTGCACCTGGGAGAGGGGCCGGCAAGGCATCAAGTCTCATTTTTCTGTATGCTTTTTATACTTGGATTGTGAGTTGAATTTTAGAGGAAAGCAGTTTGTTTGACAGCAATCACTACATTGTGCTATGTAGATTAGGACTCAAGCTACATATTTTAAAATGTGTGTGTGTTTGCGGCCTGCGTCCAGGCATGATGGCAGGGCATACGCATACACAGGTGGAAACCAGAGCCTGTGTCTGCCTCTGGTGGAAGGACTGTGCTTGCTGATTCCTCCATCACTTTCCCCAGGAGGCTTCCCAACCTGTGCGATCTGCTCAGATTCTGCACGCTGGAGCCTAGCTCTAGCCCCAGGGTCTCCCTGCTTGGGGCCCTGGCCCCAATGTCCTCCAGCTGCTCCAGCTCACGCTGAGCTGACCTTTCTCTGGTCAATCACTGCTCCTGCTGCTCCAGGTGCCCCAATTCTTTCTAGGCGCTTCTTGGGGCTGGGGTCCTGTAGGGCCCTGAGTAGTGACGCTCCTGCTTCTCTTCCCTCCTCTTGGGGATGGTGGCCATTCCTTCCAGACTATTCTTCCCAGAAGTACCTGTGGGTGTCCGGCCTGCTCAACAGCTCCCAGAGCCTGTGAGAGAGTGAGGGGTGTACGCTGGCCCAGATCTTTGTTCCTTATCCCTCTTCTCAGCTTAGCTTTTCCTGCTCTTTAGGTTCTTGATACAGGGCAGATTATCCTGGTCATTGTTTTCTAAGCCTATATGAGCAAAGGTCTTATATTTCAGATAAATCCTTTGGCCCACAGTATTCTGTGCAAAGCCCTGTGCTTGAGGTCTAGGCCTGTGTGCTCCTGCTCCAAAGCAGGGCTACTTCCCCTCATGACCCCATCAGTAGCAACAGAGCTCTTGTCTCACTCTTACAGGATACAGTGTAGCCCCCCGCGGCTGGGCTCCTACTAGAGGGCTGTCCTGCCTGAAGAGCTCTCCCTCTGCTCTGGATTCATGCATGCTGAATTTGTGCTGGTACTTATCTGGGTTTGCTCATGACCCATCTCATAGTGGAGACCAGGAGCTCACTGAGAGGACAGGTGCTCCAGCTCTTGGAGATTCAAGGACAAATGAAGTCCTGACCTGTGCCTGTCCGCAGTGTGACTATCAGCATGCAGGCAGGGTCCCTCCAGTTTCTAAGGCTTGTCTGAAGAAGCTTGTAAAAAGGTGCCAGTTTTCTACCCCTGTATCCTCTGGTACTGGGAAAGGTAATTAGCCTGTCACCTGTTCCAGAGAGCAGAGAAGAGAACTAACTAACAGTTTCATAGCTAACAAATGGAGACAATAAGAAAAAATAAGTTTACTGGAATGTGGGCTTTAAAAAGATGAGATAAGTAATTCTTGCAAGCAGAATCAGAGTTCTAATAGATATTCAAAAGATTTGACAGCCATAAAGAAGGGGTTTGAGCTTGGCCTACAAACACAAGTTAAAATTCGTAGAATGCTAGGTGCAGTCAGGCGTAGTGGCAGATGCCTATCATCCCAGCACTTGGGAGGCTGAGGCAGGATTGCCACAAGCTCAAGGCCAACCCTGACTACACAGTGAGACCCTGTCTGAAAAAGAAAAGAGAATGCTAGGTGCAAATCACGAATGCCACAGATGTGCTACAGCAGTGGCTGATCCACTGGGCTACACCAAGAATGCCCGACAGTGGGCTCCTCATTCAATGCTACTATCTGGGTCATGCTTTAGAAAGCAGGGGAAGTTGACTTCCAAGAGACAGAGGGGCTATGTATCACTGACCCAGTTTCCTCAAGACATAAAGTATTATAGATTAGTGTCCACTTGGGAAAAGACTCTCCGGTGTGTCTACTACACAGGTGTTGTGGAGCAAGGAGCTGTTTATATAGCTCAATGTCCTACTTCTAATATTAAACTGTGAGTGCATTTTACTGCTTCTGAATATTTATATGGGCACAAAAGGTCCAAGGAGCTAATACAGAAAGCAAGCTACTGGAATGCACAGATGCCAGTGAAGAAAGGCACTGAGGAGCTATGAAACTCATGTGGTGTGTAAGCATGTGGACGAGTGTGTGTATACGTGTGTGTGTGTGTGTGTGTGTGTGTGTGCATGTGTTTCAAGAGCACAGATATCAGGCTGTTGGGTGCAAGCCCATCTTGCATGAATTAAGAAAGTAGCCAGGGTAATAGGTTTAATTGCTCTGTGCTCATTTTCTCTTCTAAAATGGAAAGGATAACAATACTAGCACCTATCTCACACTGTTGCTGGGAAGATTAAGAAGTATGACATATGTAAGACAGTCTGGGACACAGTAACTGTTCACTATCAGTGATCTAGCACTTCATGACACTGTCAGAGGAGGAAAGCAGGCCTTACTGCTGAGTAACATTTAACCCTGATATATTCAAAAGTAGGGTATAGTAGAATCCAGTGCCAGAGAATGGAGATCATATTCTCAGATTCCTTGCTTTTGTAGAATGGCATTTCCTTTTGCCCAGTGCTATGGCCCAAACACTTCACTGAATTCCCAGCCTCTTCCAGATTTGGAAGATCTCAGTGCTGTGGAGAAAAGCAATTAGGTAGCCACCTCTTGGATGAGAAGCTCTTTCGGTTATCTTACAGGTAGGATGGAGCTGGCCTCCCCTGGCATGGTCAGGAGCCCAGGACTGCAGCTCTGCAGCCTGGTACGCAGGACGGCTTGGTGGGCACTTGCCTAATCTGATCCACGCTAAGGAGGATCCTGCCCTGCACTCCCTCAGGCCTTTGGTATTAGCTGGGGTGGATAGATGGTAGATGGGGATATGTAATCTTGGCTTAGCAGGTTAGTATCAGGTGTCTCCTGAGGCCTGGAGGAAAAGCTCAGCAGGTAATGAACAAAACCACAGGGACAGCTGTCAGAAGTTCATATCCTGCTGCAGACCCCTTAGCCTTAGATCTGAGCTAAAGATAAGGAGAACATTTCTTTCTTTGGCCCTAGGCATTAAGAGAAAGCGTCAATAATAATGATGACCCCCAGGGGACAACAGATTCCACCTGGCTCGGTGGGGTGGGGGGCAGAAGGAAGTAAAGCTTGGGTCTTAGAATGCATCATATAAAAGGCCTTGTTCCTCACTGCAAATCCCTGGTATACAAGGCTGGATGGGCAGGGACAGGGGCAGGGCTGAAAAGCAGAGGTTAGTAATTCCTCAGTGACAAGGGGGAGCCTGACAACAAAGTGGGGGGCCAGGTAAACCTAGTCACGCTTCAGGAGTAGCACATTCACATTCTTCTCAGTGATTGTGTGTGGTTCAGTCTGTGTGGACATAAGCAAAACACAACCATTTTTGTCATAGATTGGTTTTGAGAAAAATCTAGGGATGCTTCTTTGGGGCAACTGTGAGATTGGAAGATGACAGCATGAGTCAGTCTTAGGGCAGTGTGAAGGTGGACCCCTATTATCCCGGCACTTGGGAGGCTGAGGCAGGAGGATTGCCACAAATTGGAGGCCAGCCTGGTCTACACAGTGACTTCAAAGATAGCTTGAACTACATATAAGACCCTGTCTCAAAAAACCAGAAAGAGTCTTAGATTTTAGAGGTAGTTGGGGTTATAGCTTAGAGATCATCATTCAGTAACTTCTTTCCCATATCTTAAGCATTATGTTGGATACTTACTAATTTTCTGCAAAATGTTGAAAATCTGCAGGGGGAAATATCCCTTAGTTTTCTGGTCCCTTTAGTTCTAGCTGTTAGGATCCTGCTGACAGCCTGCTGAGCTGCTTTCCCAGAGGCTTGGAAAGAGAATAACTTTTATTTGTCCTGGACTGAGAGTACAAAGACCCAGGGCAGAGGGGCCAGGGAGGTGCACAAGTCCTTCCCAGTTCTAGGATTCCTTCCTGGGCAGCAGTCAGGCACAGAAACATCATGACATCAGGCAGAGGAGAGCAGGAAGTGGCACAACCACAGAAAGAAGGCCCTGTGAGACTTTTGTGAGATCGCTAACTGAGGCCAACAGTCAAATAAAGAGCACCTGAGTGGGTCAAAGCCATAAACATGGCAGCAAGTGCTTCCTTGAGAGGGACTCTGGGGATTCGAGTCCTGCTGTCCACAGCAGTAGCCCTGCCTGGCAGTCCTCTGCTGCCTGCTCACCTGGTTGTGGACAGTGGTCAGCTGGTTGTTGAAGGTCATGGTCAGGTTGGTAGACGTGCTGGGGGCCACATGTGTGATGAAAGGGGTTTTGCTCTGGTTCACTGTGTCGTACATATTCACTCGCCGCTTGCAGATCTCCATGTTTTGGAAACACGATTTGACACTGTTTACGTAAAAGGGAGGGACAGACAGAGAAGGGAAAAGAGGGTAAGGTGGGAAAAAGAGAATACAATTAATCGAGTACACAAGACAATCAGTGGCACTCTGTCTGTAAACACTGCAGGTTTCTCATGTAAAGTCTGTACATCTGTAGCCATCAGTGTTCTGCAATGGATTCCCATCATCCCCACCCTGGTGAGCAAAGCTTCTGTGGAAGACACCACCCGACTGTTCTCACTGCACTCTGCACCACGGATCACAGGTCTTCCCTACAGCCTTGCTCGACTTTCAGCGTGGTTTCTGGCCCGTGAACATATGGGAGAACTCTGACTGGGGTGCTAAACAGCCGCTCTGACTAAACTTCCTCTTGCCTCTGCCTTCCCCAAAGACAGCCGTGCACTCGGCAGCTACCTGCGGCACCAGCTCCACTAGCTGCAGCCAAGGAGCTCCCCCTCAGCAGCACCACTGCTACTCTGGATCCTCCCTGGAGCTGGTCACGCAGTCAAAACATCAACAATGCCAATAACTAATAATAATCAAAAGCAATGCTAATATTTATGGTGTTTGCAGTCTCTCAGCCCTCCAGCACCGCAAGGTGGAGGATACAATTACTGTTCCTATTTTGTGGGTAAGGCTGAAATGTGGGAAGCGCCAAGGTAATTACTGTACTAGCAGTCTTCACACATACACATACACATGCAACCCCACCCTCTTCATCCTTTTCTAACTTTTGCTCAGTTACATAAGTACAATTTATTTTCTCTCTTTTTTTGGTACTCGGAATTGAACTCAGGACCTCATGCTTGCCAGACAGGCACTGTACCATTGAGTTATATTCCTGGGCCAATTTTTTGCTTTTTATTCATTCTTGGTTAATTATAAAAGGAGTGTAGAAGCTGGGTGTAGTGGCATATGTCTGTGATCCCAGCACTTGGAAGGCTGAGGCAGGAGAATTATCATGAGTTAAGGACAGCCTCCACTGCACAGTGAGACCCTGTCTCACTCCCACCCCAGCTCCTGAGTCTATTATAAAATGTCCTCCAGAGTCTCCACATTGCTCCTCATTCCCTTCTGTGTCTTTTTTTTTTTTTTAATTTTTAAAAAATGTATTATTTTCTTGTTTCAGAACCTTTGTTTGTTTATTCACTCATTTTTATGGCTGGCTCAGCCCACCCCAAGGTCAGGGCTGGCGCAGCATGTGGTGCCGGGGATCGAACCGCAGTCCCTGAAGCCGCCCAAGCTTCCCCAAGCAGGCGCTTTAAACCACTGAGCCATCCCGCCGGGCCCTCTTCTGTGTCTTTAATAAGCTACTGCACCCAAAAGGTAATATAATATCCAAGTTCAAATCCTATAGAATCTCCAACTTCAGAATGGTGTTTTAATTATAGAAAGTGTAACTGATGATATGTAATATTTTTCTACTATTTTACAAATGTCTACTACATACAGCATACTGTGGGTTGAACAGATATTTACAGGTTATTATGTAAACATCCTTCTCATGGAAAATGCTTTGCAAATTTCAAAAAGTTTAGAACTTTTAAGGAACCCTACTTCTAAGTTAATGACTGCCTACACTGACCACCTAATACAAGTTAAATGAGCATTTATGGACCCTGGGAGAAGAGGACACCGTCCCGATATGGTAGTGAAGTATTCTTTTTTTTATTTATTTTTTATTTTTTTTAAGAATTTTCTATTTTATTTTATTTATTTTTTTCTTGTTTCAGAACCTTTATTTGTTTATTCACTCATTTTTATGACCGGCTCAGCCCGCCCGAAAGGCAGGGCTGGCGCAGCATGTGGTGCCGGGGATCGAACCGCGGTCCCTGAAGCTGCCCAAGCTTTCCCAAGCAGGCGCTTTAGACCACTGAGCCATCCCTCCGGGCCCCGGTAGTGAAGTATTCTGTTCATAACGCCACCAGGCCAACAGATCTGCAGCTGTTCTCAAGCGCCAGGTCTCCTGTGAGAGCCTGCATGGGGGGCTGCAGATGGGAGCATGCCCTGTATGTTAGTTTTGGAATGTCTATGAAGCATCTGATGGATTTGTGACACTTTAGTGCGAAGTTTACAGACTCAGAATTTTCTCACTGAAAATGGTTTGAGCTTTGTCTGGCTATGGCAAGCACTTGCTCGGCCCTGGAGTGGAGTCTGCAGCACGGGGCCTGCAGGCCTGCGGTCTCCGCAGCAAGCTCTACGACGGAGGCTTAGCCAAGTGCTCGTGTGCTTAGAGACACACCTTTCCTTCTTGGCCTGTTTTCTAACTTCTTCTTTTTTTTTTTTTTTTTTTTTTTTTTTTTTTTTTTTTTTTTTTTTTTTTTTTTAATTTTTTCTTGTTTCAGAACTTTTGTCTGTTTGTTTGTTTGTTTATTTATTTATTTATTTATTCTTATGGCCGGCTCAGCCTGCCCTGAGGGCAGGGCTGGTGCAGCATGTGGTGCCAGGGATTGAACCACGGTCCTTGCAGCCGCCTGCAGGCGCTTCAGACCACTGAGCCATCCTGCCGGGTCCCCTGTCTTCTAACTTCTAAATTGTCAGTGCCGCTTTCACTGGTTCCTGCCACACTAGAGACAGGATGAATCCTGTCACTTGGGTCTGAAAGGGGTGGCTCTGGATTCCTCTCTACTGGAGTCTGGCTGTTGGAAATGTGGCTCTGAACTAAGGCAGCACTGCCTTGCTGCTGCAGTGCAATTTGACTTACTTCACGGACTGCAAAGGAACAGGACTGAAATAGAGGAAACACCCGGCAGTAGGTGCCACTCACTCCCTTCTAGAAGGCTGCACCTTGCAAGCCCTATCTGGTTCTGGCCACGGCAAGGCCAGTAGGGTTCCACAGACCCCTCTGATCTCCAGGGTCTTTTCACAGTATCCTTTTGCCTATAGATCGAAGAGAATCTGTTGCTCTCTTTGAGCACACAACTGTCCCTGTGGACATGCAGGGGTATGATTCTTTATTCTCTCATGTTCCAGGTACCTCAGGTGGAAGTGG
Source organism: Myocastor coypus (assembly GCA_004027025.1). Classification (NCBI taxonomy): domain Eukaryota; kingdom Metazoa; phylum Chordata; class Mammalia; order Rodentia; family Myocastoridae; genus Myocastor; species Myocastor coypus. The sequence goes on along the minus strand of PVJA010003711.1, from coordinate 1,308 downwards.
TATTTCCATGTACTGAAGTCCTCTCCCCCATCACTGAGGCTTCTGCCACTGGCTCTGTCTTCCTCTCTAAGCCATTCCCTGCCTAGCCAGAAGGAGCTCAGAGGCTGCGCTGATGACTTGTCAAACACCCTGGCTTCTCAGTGACCTGGCTTCGTAATGATCTGGCCCTTGGTCCTACCACCTCCTCCCTAGTCTGTGAAACCTCAAACTACTCCCTTCTTCCCTTAAGCAGAAGGCCAAGCATCGTGTTGCCTGGGGACGTTCTCCAACTATCTGGTTCACTTAGCTGTTCCTACAATACCCACCCCAGGAGCTGCCCCAGGCCTCAGGTTCACTTGGACCCTTCCAGTCTTCTTTTCTCTGTGGCCATGGCTGCCATTTTGGATTACAGCCATGCCAATGACAGCAAGACTGTCCTCTCCATCAGTTTGTTTTTCCTTTCTAACAGCCCGGCAAAAATTCTGGCTGGACAAATCCAGCTGTTGTTTTCTCTCTGCCTTCACCTGATGGTCACACTATCAAACATTCATGTTTGACCTCATCACTTTCCAGTCTACTCATGCTTCTCTGGTCAGTCTGCTTTGTCACCTTCTGTCCCAGCTACGAAACACTCTGCCCTCTTAAGCCATCTGCTGCCTTCTCAAGAGAATCCTGTTGCCTATGTCGGAGAGCTACATGCTGTCTGACACCCACATTCCCCCTGGGCTGCCAATCTTTGGTGGCATTTGCCTATCTCCCCACCTATGTTCTAACCCAGCTCCTCCCACTACCTCAGGAAACTGGCCCAGGACCCTCGGCTTTCAGTCTCTCACTTGCTAATGGAAATTTCCCATTAATACATGAAATTATTTAAGTCCCCTTGCCCCCCAAATAAAAACAAAAACAAACCAAAACCAAAAAATACAAAACAGCAACAGTAAAAAATCACAAAAACTTCCCTAATGCTGGGCATGGCGGTGCATGCCTGTAATCCCAGTGCTCGGGAGGGTGAGGCAAGAGACTCCTCTGAGAGTTCGAGACTAGGCTGGGCTACAAAGTGAGCTCAAGGCTACCCTGAACTGCACAGTGAAACCCTGTCTCAAAAAGACAGAAAAAAAAAAAAAAAAAAGAAAGAAGAAAAAATGGAAACAAAACTTTTGTAAATAAAAAGGGAAAGGGGCCGGGCGTGGTGGCGCATGCCTGTAATCCCAGCACTTGGGAGGCTGAGGCAGGAGGATTGGTGCGAGTTCGAGACCAGCCTGGACTACAAAAGTGAGCTCAAGGCCAGCCTCAACTGCATAGTGAGACCCTGTCTCAAAAAGACAAAAA
>PVJA010003710.1:41921-92518 GCA_004027025.1 Myocastor coypus | reverse complement strand
AAAAAAAAAAAAAAGGAAAGAATATACTTCTCTTTGGACTAAGAGGAAGCAGATACATACACAGTTAAAGGTTTTGCAATTGCAGTGGGCCACCAGTGAAGCTTGTGATGTTGGAGGCTATTGAATTGAATCTAAGCCTCGTAAAGCTCATCTCACCAATCTAGCTCTGCGTTCCATGCATTGTAATTAAGGATTTTTTTTTTTTTTCTTGCTGGGTGGTCAAGGGCAAGTCAAAGCAAGACCTGTATAACTAAACATTCTTTTTTTTTTTTTTTTTTTTTTTTTTTTTTTTTTTTTTTTGTATTGGAAGTTAATATTTGTATTAACTCCATTTTAGTGTATAACAGAACAGGCTCTGAGGGGTGTATTCCACATACAAGAGAGCCAGGAAGAAGCAAAAGCAGGGTTCTGACTAGGGCCAGCACAACTCTAAAGTTCAGGTTCATTCGTTCTCAGGTGTGGATCCAAGCTCATCTGAATTTGAGAGAGAAATGTTTTATCTCTCTTCCCTCCTCTCCCCTCCCCTCCCCTCCCCTCCCCTCTCTCCTCTCCTCTCTCTTCTTTCCCTTCCTCTTCCCTCCCTTCCTCTCCTCTCCCCTCCTCTTCTGTCTTTGTCTGTCTGTCTGTCTGTCTGTCTGTCTGCCTGCCTGCCTCTGTCTCTCTGTCCATCTGTCTGTTTCTGTCTCTCTGTCTTGCTGTCCATCTCTGTCTCTGTTGCTGTCTGTCTACTGTCTCTATGTCTGCCTGCCTGCCTGCTTGCCTGTCTGTCTGTCTGTCTGTCTGTCTCCCCTCCCCCATCCCACACTCTGCATTGTAAGTTAAGTCTAGGACACTTCATACATGCTAGGCAAGTGCTCTTCCACTTCCATCCTTTTCAGTTTTATTTTGAAATAGGATCTCTCTAAATCACCAATTGCCCAGGCTCTCCCCAAACTTGTGATCTTCTTACCTCCACCTCCCAAGTAGTTGGGATTATAGGCATCCACCTCCACACCTGGCCTCTTTCTTCTATGAATTATTTCTCGTGTTCTATATTATTCATCAAGAGGCAAACTCAGCCTCTAAATTATTATCCTACACTTTCAACTTGGACAGTGCTTACTTCTTGACATATTTATTTTTTAATTTAATAAATCTAAGCTTTAATTTACAAGTGAAATAAACTTCTGATTTTAACATTGATGAAATATCACTTGGTGTAAGGTGCTGGCCTTGACTAGAGTTTAGTATACTTATATAGACCTTTGCACAAGATCCAGTGCTGGTTGAATGTATGAGTTCAGGTCCAGCCTCTGCAGCCTTAGCCAATCCCAGCCCTTCAGAGCTTCAGGTTGCCCACCAGTCAGAGGGCACCATGAGGTGCACCTCTCCCTCCCAACCAAACAGATCGGCAGGAGGTGAGGGACTGTGGTCCTCTGTAGAAGCAGTTTCTAAACCACAGTGCATAGTACAAAACAAACAGACGAACAAACAAACAAACAAAAACTACCCTCACAATCATTTGTGCAAAGCTATCTCTATGAGGAGACTCTTCAGGAAGTTTGAAAACCAAATGAATTGAACTTTAAAGTCATCGCCAAATAAATAAGTGAAGTGGAAACAAAGCAACACTATCAATTTCGGTTTCTTTTTTTTTTTTTTAATTTATTTATTTATTTTTAAATTTTATTTATTATTTTTATTCTTGTTTCAGAACCTTTGTTTATTCACTCATTTTTATGGCTGGCTCAGCCCACCTCAAGGGCAGGGCTGGCGCAGCATGTGGTGCCGGGGATCGAACCACGGTCCCTGAAGCCGACCAAGCTTCCCCAAGCAGGCGCTTTAGACCACTGAGCCATCCCGCTGGGCCCCAATTTTGGTTTCTTAAAAAAGGGAACTCTAAAAGCATCTTCTGTCTTCTTTCAGTTTTGAAGATTAACCTTTAACTATTATTTTTTCTCTGGTGCTGGGACCAGTCCAGAGTTTTACTCATGCTAGAGAACCACTCTATCACTGAACTACATCCTGAGCCTTTTTTTGCCTTTAATTGATAAAAGTGAAAGGGGGGAAATTACTCAAAACAATGATGAGTTTGAAATATAGTCCCAAATCTTTGGTTTCTAGACACTTAAGACATCATTTTTTTAAGTTATGGGAAATAACCAATAAAATATGAATGATACAGGGATCACAGACTCAGATATGGACAAGACTTCATGGGTACCTCTACCTGATGACCCTGGTGACTCACATGGAACAGGTGCAGAGAGAAAGTGATCACCCACACTCACTTCAACTATGGCCTCAGAGTAGGGGCTCAGGGGCTACTGCTTTACGCTCAAACTCCGGCGATCCTGACACTTCACCGCAGCCCTGTGTTGCTGGCTGTTGAGGACACCTGGAAGGCCTGTGGTCTGCTTACTATGGCTGTAAATGCCTAGTAAAAGTGTTGTCTTCAATTTCACACAAACTTTAGGATATCAGACTATCTTTGAAGCTCACAGGCAGCACCAATAGGACTAAAGACTTTCAGTGTTGGGTTGGGGAGATAGCTCGGCAGTCTAAGCACCTGCCTGGCAAGCTCAAGGTCCAGGGTTCCATCCCCAGTCCTGCATATTGTACCAGACCTGGAGTCCTGGGTGTGCTGTGCTGGCCACTGAGACTGGGTGTGGGGGTGAACTCCTATAATCCCAGCACTGGGGAGGCTGAAACAGGAGGATCACTACGAGTCCAAGTTATGTAGCAAAACCCTGTACTAAATACATACATAAAAGATTAGTTTAAAAAAGACGTTCAGTATGTGTACGTGCATGCATGCGTGTGTGTGTGTGTGTGTGTGTGTGTGTGCGCGTGTGTGCATGTGTGTGTGTGTGTATGAGCATGTGCATATGCACAAGGGCTGGAAAAACAATGTGTGAAAAGCTTTCTAAGGAAAACTAAACGTGAAACAATTCCCCTCTCCATCACCAAGGACTTTATTTAGCACCATCTCAAGCTATAGCTTTACCTTGTTATGAAACAAGAAAATGACTCATACTGATTATAAAAAGCAAATAGTGCCCAGGGTGCCCTGCCCCTCACCCTCTCAGAACCCACTGATTTCCACAGGAGATTTCTTTTCATTACAACTTCTCCAAATCTACATCTGGATCCCTGATTGCTACCGCCGCTCAGGATTGGCACTGTTTATCATTTGTACCGTTTGTATCATCCCAAGGCTTGCGGCTTAGGTATCATCAAAGATAAGTTACATAAATTATGATTATTAAATGGTAATTTTAACAATGGTAATTTTTTTAATGTATTTAGTGCAGAGTGTATGGGGCTTCACTACACAGATTGGACTTGTAGTGTCCTATTTTTCAGTTTCTCCAGGTCTGGGATTGCAGGTCTGTGCCACCATGTCTAGTCTCATTTACTGTTTTAGTGCACCCCAGGGACAGGGCCAGCATGGCAGGCTGGGAATCCAATCCTGGCCCCTGTATCTGCCTAAGCAGGTGATTTACTCTGCTGAGCTATCTGGCTGGCCCTGTAAATTATATTTCTGAGCTTGCTGGGATCTTTTTTTTTTTTTTTTTTTTGTGGGACCAGGGTTCGAACTCACGACCTTGCACTTGCCCAGCAGGCACTTGTGCCTCGGAGCTATCTCCCTAGCCCCATTGCTGGGATCTTTAAAAAAAAAAAAATCACCCCTTTGCAACAAGGCACTGATGAAACCAAAATGACATGTAAATATAAGATTGCAATTAGCATCCACAAAATGTAACTACATAGCAAATGCAAAAGCCTAGCCATAGTGCTAAATGTTGGTGTGTATTAATTTTCATTGTGCATATCATGTTATACTTGAAATTGCCATTCCGCTTCATTTTTAACATTGGAATTACAGAAAATATAAATCTCATTTCCGGCATTCACATTGTGAGCTTCAACCATGTTTTTGACATATATATAGTTTTTCTTCAGCATGTCAACTTCATATGAAAAACTTGCATGGCATTCTGTTGCCAGGAAATTCTGTTTTCCTTGAACACAGCAAGCCAACACTATTACCTAGAATGCTTTGCTGTGACAGACACTTGTGTGGACATTTATTGGTGATTTATGATGGTCCTCTTAGGTTACTAGGCAGGGGATGGAGTCCTCTGTCAAGCGCTGTTTAGTTTCTAAACTGTTTTTTTATGTCCTCTCCATTTTTATTCATCAACATTATTAAGCTCTTAAAGGAAGTACAGCCAACCATTAATGTCAGTCTTCTGTAAAATATTAGTTTCCAACATTCTGTTTTCCAGATAACTCAGTAACACTAAATAAGGCAATTTTCCCTGCTGTTCTTAAATTTACAAAGTGCTAGTAAAAAGCAATTTAAAAAAAAAATTCATTAAACCACAGAGCAAAAATGGCTCCCAAAGAGACAATGGGATTCAACCTCAACTCCGGGAAAATGACATCTGGGTACAAAGGAATGTGTACATGGTGTAAAAGAGTAGCTTTGACGTCACCCTGCCTGAGTCTTCCATCCTTCCTGATGCTTGGGGCATAAGCACTAGCCCTGCCTCAACATCCTTGTCTGATATCCTCAGTTAATAACAGGAACTGAGTGAGAAAATAAGGAAGAATCAATAGTGAGCATTGGCAATTTTCTTAATATTAAAACCTCTTATACAATTGGTGGTTCTGAATTCTTTAATGTGGATTGCTTTTCATGTTTTACTGCATAAACCTTATCTACGTCACATGATTAAAAAATGCAAAGTGGTAATCGACAAGGCATTAGAAAAATTCTCTGTGGACATATTTCTAGAATCAGAAGATATCTGAAGCATTGTCCACAGAGTTAATGCTGGACAAGACTCAGACCACTAAAGCCTAGGATGAGGCATGAATGAGTGGTAGCTTCCATGAATTGAACATCTATACCTGTGTTGTACAGGGGCTCCTCACTAGTCAGACCCCGCTAGCTGCAGGTGTGGTGCTCTTAGCTCCATTTTGCAGATTCAAAGACATTAAATATCTTGTCCAAAGTCACAATAAGTGGCAGAGTCCCACTTTAAGCCCACAGCTACTGTCTTTCATAAATATAAATGAAAAACAATGTAAAACATGAAATTATATAGTGTGTCTGAAGGAACATGAATGATTAGGAAATACAATCTAATTTCGAGTAGGTGGTGTTTTTCCATGGTCTCTGAAAGCAGGAATACTTTTTTGTTTCTACTTTGATGTTAGTACCTGGTACATAAGAGAGAAATGTTGAAATCACTGATTCGTGCGCCAGCTGCGTGGTGAATTCTGAACTGTCAGTAAATGGAATTCAGAAAAGCTGCTCTGTGAACTCCCAGTGGTATTGCTAAAGATTCAAACATAACCAGAATGCTGAGGAATAAATTAAACATTGTTTAATTCCCAGCGTTCAGAGATTCAAAGAACAGAGCAGAGGACCCCTTTTGTTATAGAGTCTTACTGTCCCTCAGCCGCATACTGCGGGACATTGCACCCGAGGTCCTCAGCAGGCCACATGGTGACCCCCGTATTACTGGGTCTTTCTTGTTCAGGAAGGATGATGGCCAAGCTGTTGGATATCAGCAAATCTTCCATTCTAGTCGTTTGGGTGGCATGGCTACGCCTCGGCTTCTTTCTTGAAAGTGAACTTGTACTAGCACCTGTTGCAACCCTCTTTTAAGGGGAGGGGACAAAGGTGACTGACGTGCAACCTTTTAATCTCTCCAGCGCTTCCGTACCTGGGGCATTTTACCCACAAATGCCCGGGTCTGCTGCTTGTTTGCACGCTCCGCTGCTATTCGGCTGTTTATTTTGCCCACAAGGCTGTATTTGTGCTGAATACAGCTAAAACTCTACCGGCAATAGAGGCCGGTTCCCTGCCGTGTAAACAGCACGTGGGAGGAAAAGCCTCAGGAGTGTGGCCTAGGGTGTAGACACGAAGTGAGCGTTGTTGTTATTATTACTCAATAGACCTTGATTTAGCAAAACCCATCTCTAAGGGGCACAGGCCTGCTCTTTCACCTAACTGCGTTTTCGTGCTTCCCTTCTCCTGAGCAGTGGCTGTGTATTCAGCGTGGTCAGGCAGAGGCTTTCTGGCTGGAATGTGCTAGGGAAGGGATTTTTGTACCGAATGGATAGCGCTAAGCAACTCTTTGTAGTCCTGGTTCTACCAGAGAGGTAGGGGAACAAATATTTGTGTACCAATATAATTCTAAACTGTGTTGCACAGTAACACGGCATGAGCTGGAACTACGAAATTCTTTCTCAACAATTTACTAGCAGGGTTAATTAGCACCGCAGACAGTTGCAGATGTGGAGTTGGGTTGCTAAGCCCTCCTAAAGGGCTTCCATGGTCAGCTCTGCGCATGGGCAGATTTCACGTAAAGGCTGAGTGGAGCTTCACATCTGTTTGTATGCTCAGTCAACTCTTAATTCTGGGCTTCTGGTTAGGGTTTATCTTCCGGCTCATGTTTCAGTAGAACTCTCCACTGCCATGATTTCAAGGCCCACTTCAACACAGAATCCTTATCCTTAAAGGTATTGTCCTGTTGATTGGTAGACTTTATGCCCCAAGAACTCAATTTCTCCATTTGAAAACGACATGAGGCTTGAGATCTTCCTCAGTGAATATTAAAGCAGGGAAACCCATTAAGGTTGGTAAAACCCAGTTCTTCCCCTAATGTTGAATCTTACATATTTGACAGAGAACAACGTGGCTGACTGGGAAAATGTGGCCCCTGACCTGCTTTTTGGGGAACAGAAATTCACAAGTCAACTCATCTCTGCTAGCCTCAGTTTCCACATTCTTTAAAGCAAGAGTGGAGTAAGTTTGACCTCCAAGATCCTTCCTGGTGCACTCCGACTGAAATTCTCCTGGCTGAGGAAAGTCACAATTCATCCATCTCTGTTGCTGTCACAGTCTCAGGGTACAGCTGGAGCTTGCCAGCATCACATGCTTTTCTGTTTCTTTTGCACAGTGCCATAGAAAATATGTGGGTGGCGTGGGCAGCCGGGAGGCACAAACAGGACGTGAGCAGGTCACTGCTCAGCCAGGCTCATGCTCCCCAGACCAGGCAAGATGACATTTCTGCAGGTCTTCTAGGCTGGCTGTCAGGCCTGTCCTCCATGCCTGAAGCTGGTACCCATCGCACCACCACCACTGCTCTCCCACCTTAAAGGTGAGCAGGCTCCCCTTAAAGGGGAGCCCATCACAGCAGATACCACCAGGCCACCAGGGTGTTACATGTTTTATAGGCATTCACAGTTACTATTACTCTCCCTGAGTGCAGGAAGCAACTAAGATCCTTCCACAAGCCAGTGGCCATGGCAGGACCATCTGATTCCTGACTTCTTGTTCTTTCCAGTTCATTTCACTGTCCTCTATAAGGTCAATTTGTGTAACAGGGATCGCAGTGCTGTCACCACCATTATTATGTTATTTTTTAAAAAAGAAGTGTCGAGGGGTGGGGGGGGGGATAAAAATGTCTAGAGAAGCATGTGAGATTTTGATTCCAACATGGCGACATCGCTTTCCTCAGCCCTAACCTGGTGCTCTGACACTTTTGTGGGCTAGTGGCAGCCAGTCGCTTGTCATTTGATCCCTTTCCCCAGAAAGAGCCACTAGCCATCTATTTTTAAATGAAATGAAACTAATTTCATCTTGAGAATTCTTTGGAACATTTCATGACTTTCGTTGAGATAATTGGGGACATCCTGGAGTGTCACAAAACCAAGGTTGGGAATCAGTGCTCTAAGGACTGAAGAAGCAAATTAATTTTTCTCTCTGGTTTTCTTCAGATAGTTTTATGTGTGGAAACCCAACTTTCTAAGGCTTTCATTATGTATTTTGACTTCTTTCTCCTTGTTACCCTTTCTCATCTTCCTTATTTATCATGTCTAGAGGACCACAGAGCTCATTAATGCACCCTTAGCCTAATTAGCTTTCTTCCAATGAAACAATACCTCTCGTTCCAGGAATGTGCAGGTTTTTCGAGCGAGGAAGAAGGCTGTGACCTCCTGAACTGCTCCGCTGTCAGGCTGAGCGCAGGTGACTCATGAAACACTTATCAAGGTAGAGGAAAAAACAGCTCAGCAAGACAGTGCCCTGTCTTAATAATAGGAAAAATACATTTTCAAAGAGTTGTGCTAGGCTTCTTTTGAAGACTCTGCTCATGGTTTTCAAGGTATGTGACCTGACCTGATTGGATTCTGGAATAAGCAGAGCTTCAGCCGAGGGAAACTGCATGTTCTCATCCTGATGTGTTTATAGGCAATGTCCAAACAATTGCTAGGGAAAATGACATAGAAGTACCCCCTTGTAGGCTGGCCCATTTAAAAGATAAATCTCCAGAAATTTAATGACTGTCATAGGATTCTAAAATCTTACATTTATCTGTTTATCCATCAGTGACATTTTTTTTCCTTACAGTCTTCTCTGTAGTTTTTATCCTACCTGTCATGTCTATTCGAGATTCAAACATTGATCTATTCACTCAAATTGCAGTGACTGAGCGCGGTGCAAATATAACCATTTTGCACCATGCTTTCCCATTAATTAATTCTGCTACTTTGGGGAAATTCTTTGACTCTTCCAAACTTCAGTCTCCTTGTCTGTTAAAATATGGGATTGGATGGGTTCCCAGCAAACCCTAACTTCACAGCCTGTATATAATATTAGTGTAATATTCGTCCAAGTTAGGAGACAACTATAACCTCTTTGTAAGCAACTTGCCCGCATGACTTTATTTTTATTAATTGGCAATCTGGTCAACTATCTTGGGGCCAAAAAAATTTGCCAATAAAGAGGACAGAAGTGTCCCAGGAGCCCATACGACCAAACTGACTTGTCAATGGTCCCTGTTTATTTCTCTTGTTATTTAAAGATTCTTGGCATAGGAGCAGTACTTTTCTGACTTAGTATTAATACTGCCATTGTCTTGGTTAATAGAACCAGCCTGTGGCAGAGCTGCTACTTGTCCTTAGTGTGCTTTTCTGTTTATTAATAAAAGGCTGGTTTTTAGGCAAGCAGTTGAGTGTTCAAAATTTACATTTTCCAGATTCACTTGCAAATGGTCTTGCCCATGAGGCTGCATGGCAGCCCGTGGGAGAGGAGCTGATGCCAGTGCTCCCCTGTTAGGTCGTGTCCAGAAGGACCAACAACCTACATGGTGTGTGCTTTCCTTCTGACACTTCCTGCCGCCTGCGGAGTGGTGACACTTGGCCCCACTTTAGAACTAGATACTGAAGGTGCCAGAGCTATCCTCAAGATGTGAGCCACAGTCTGCTGGATGCAGGGGTCAGGGAGAGGTGCACTCCTGCTTATTTATGACACTATTTACCACACACACACACACACACACACACACACACAATTAGTACAACAACATAACCTAAAATCCAAGGTATCCTTAGTTCTGAAGGCAAAAGAAAAAAATTCAGGGGTGAGGGCCAAGGGTATAGCACACTTGCCTGCCTTGCTTATGCAAGGCCCTGGGTTCAATGCCCAACATGACAGAAAAAAAAAATAGTTTTAGGAGATAAAAATGTAATAACAAGAATAACAAGTTGTACGGATTTTGAAGGAAGTCCCACACAAATGCAACGGGTTATCAGAAAAATTAGGAAAAAACAGCAAAGTCTATTTAGGGATCTTTTTTGATATATGGGACGTCTCCTGGGCCAAGTAGATCCTACAATACAGTTGAGAGCCATGGGAGTTAGAAGGAAAACCTGGGGCTACATATTTCATTTGGTTATCACATTCTTTTTTAAACTATTCATTTTAAAGAGAATACAAAAAAATTAAAAACCATTAAAAACAGTACAAGATTTCACTAAAGAGAATGATAGAAATTGAGTAATGGTTGTTCTGTTGAATATTGTGGCCTCCACATTAGTTGTTCAGATTGCCAGATACAAGCCTGTATGATTGGTCAAAAGTTATAAAAAATTAAAAAGGAAAGAGAACTACCTACCCCAGACTTAATTTGAATGAAGAACAAATCATAATTGTCTTTAACACATCACACAATCTCTGAGAGGATAAAAAGGGAGATTTTTGAAGGTGAAATGCACTTATTTCCTTTGTCGCCTTCTTTTTGGGTCATGCGCAGAATAGAAGGGAGTGTCATGCTTAACTGAATTTATTATGAGGTCAGATTATCTACAAAATATTTTTCTGTCACAGGCTGCATGGGCTAGCTACATAAAAGGTGTCAGTTTCCTACTGAAGGAGAAAGGGTTTAAATACCTATATCACATTAGTTGTTCTCCTCCACACCCTGGAGACCTCAATGTACTGGAGCCATACACTTTCCAAGGAAGAACCTGGGGATGTTAGTGAAGGCCATTTCCTTGAGTGGTAACAGAGCTAGTGAGTCTCTCCTGCCTTCTCCCTGGAGCCAGGAATGCCCCAGAGCCCCCGATCAATTTCCCTAAAGCCTTTCCTTGTGACCATTTAGCAGACAGCGTATGCTTTAGAGCAGTCATGTGGTGGATGCCTCTCATCTGTCCTCCCCAGGCCTCCACTTTCCCCACCTCCTTCGCCATTTCCGTTTTACAAATGAAACAATGGATAAAACCTGAAAGTGAGCTCAGCTTACCTGGCCTGGAGGCCACAGCAGGCCGACAAAACCATGTGAATGAGACCCTCAGGATGAGACTGAAATGGGTGGGACAACAGTAGGTGTTCTAGTTTGGGGCTGCAGGTCCTCCAGGTGACGTGCCCTGGATACTGCATCCTAGAGACCAGGCAGAGAGTAAAAGATCAATGAGGAGAACACCTTGTTTGGAATTTAAAAAGATCATACACTTTGGGGAGAAAATTCCTTTGAGAGGGTACCATTAAAAGCAACTACTAAGCCGGGTGTGGTGGCGCACGCCTGTAATCCCAGCACTTGGGAGGCTGAGGCAGGAGGATTGGTGCGAGTTCGAGCCCAGCCTGGGCTACCAAAGTGAGCTCAAGGCCAGCCTGAACTGCATAGCAAGACCCTGTCTCAAAAAAATAAAAATAAAATAAAATAAAAGCAACTACTTGTGGATTTACTTTATTTATTTATTTATTTATTTATTTATTTATTTATTTATTTATTTGTCTTTTTGAGACAGGGTCTCATTATACAGTTTACGCTGACCTTGAGTTCACTTTTGTAGCCCAGGCTGGTCTTGAAACTCACACTGATCCTCCTGCCTCAGCCTCCCAAGTGCTGGGATTACAGGCATGAGCCACCACGCCTGGGTTACTTGTGGATTTAATTGTTTTGTCTGTTTGTGTTTTCAGTCATGCTTTGGTGGCCTGGAACTCATTGACCCCCTATTTCTGCGCCCTGAGTGCTGGAACCATATGGCAAGACTCCTCATATGCACAAACTCCCTAATTCTTAAGGTAGTTCAGCTCTACGACATCTTTAATAGAGAAAGAGAAATTAAAGGTTTGAAAGCACACCATCCGTATTGTGAAGAAATGCATGTAGTAAGGCCACTGTCAGGGTCTTTACAGGTTGTAACGATTTCATCGCTAGCTTCATTTCCTAAATATCACATTGAAGAATGGTGATGTTTTGATTTGCACAGCTTCCTACTATTTTTCAACACTTTTCTACAACCAATATTTAGTAAATGATTTGGAATTTATTATTAATGGGCCCACCTTTGATGCCATACATGGGCTATTGCCTTGCGTTCCTTAGATCTTTATGAGAAACTTTATTGTTTCCCTTTCACAGATGGGCAAACTGAGGATTAAGGGAATTTTTCTCAAGATCACGAAATTAGCAGCTGGCAGAACAAACATGACTTTCTTCTGTTCCTTTTCATTGTTATGTTCATAGCCACTGTTGCTAAGTCTCACTAGATGAGCTGGAAGCATTTTGAAATGAGAGCGATCAGTATCATCTATGATCTTCTCTTTGTCCTAAATAAATAAGGTGCTGCAGTATCATACCTGTTAAGCCCTCACCAGGGGCGCCCCCAGCGTTGACCTTGCTGTGGGTGGTCTGAGCCCACGCATGACATTCTTGAGCAGAGCCATCAATCCTGACTTCGTTGGAGCGGTGTGCCCACTGTAAACTTTAGGGACTCCCTCTGCCTACTCTTAGCCCTACTGCCTAAGAGTAGATGCGTCTCCAGCTAGATTTACAGCCCGGAGCTTTGCTCTACAAGCCCAGAGGACAGAGGGGAGCACTCTCCTTTTTGGCAATAATGGGGCTTCTTGAAGCCAGTGGGGCCTCAGTTTGAACTCACAGGAAAGAAAACACAGTTGGTAAGTAAGAAAACTCATTCCCGATCTTTGTGGGTGAAAACCTGTAGATAAAGCTATGCTATATTATTATTGCAATTGTTAATAGCAATATGGTTACTATCTATTACAACTCTATGTCAGTTTTCTGAGCTAAATATTATTTGATTTAAATGGGAAATCATGGAAGTGGATGGTTTGCATTTTTGTGCATCTTTATAAAGCACAGTGTAGTGCTGCACACATCTGAGGCACAGCAATCAAATGCTGACGCAGTGATCACCAATGTGGGCTACCAGTCAGGTTCATCAATCTGGGGCCCACAAACCAAGGTTGGTCCTCTTGCCTTGGCAATCTCTGTCCAGGTTCTGCAGACATGGCACCCAGAGTTTCTCAGGATTTGACAACACTGACTTTGAAAAAAAGAAAAAATATCTTAAATGCATTCCTCAAACTAGCTGTGGTCCCTTGCATTATGTTGCAGCTCTTCCTCCAGCCTTATTGGGGCCTCAGCATTTGTAAAATAAACTTCACCTCTCTGCTGAATGACTTGGAAACAAATTAAAACTCAGGGTAGGCTGGGGAGATAGCTGAGTGGCATAAACACCTGCCTGGCAGGTGGAAGGTTCTGAGTTTGATCCCTGGTATCAAAAAAAATAAGAAATAAACTCAAGTTAATGCCACATTTCTGGCTACTCCCTAACCTTGTCCCCAGTCCTTCACCATGCCCATCCTCTGAAAAAACCCAAATCAGCCAAGACCTCTCCAGGCAAAGAACCTCTTCTTCTCACCTGTTCTAAGATAGAATCCTGTTCTTCCTTAAAGATAAGATCAAAAATCACTAACCCAGCACAATGGATAGAAACAGGAATCTCTCCTTAATTTTTTCACACTAAAGGCAGCTCTTCAGTCTCCTAACTCTCTTCTCCCTTCTCCTGAGTGCTGTAATCACGGTCACTGCTTACTGCGCAGCATAATGTGTGGCCATAAAGTTATTTATGTCTTTTATTTTACTTGGCATCTATTAGAGTAAGTTGTTCAACCTATCTTGCTCCTCCACTAAATGGTACGTGCCTTGAAGACAGGAATCACGTCTAATCATTTTTCCATGTCTGAGGTTGTGTTTTAATTTTGTCTTTTGGCTTTAGAGACTGACAGCTTAATGTTTTTGCATTAATAAATACAGAAGTCTTAATTTGATAACTGGGAAACTCTAGCTGGATAAACAGCTCAGTACCCACAAAGCAAACATTTAGCAAGTGTTTGTTGAATGGAATGTTGGCTGAAGTGCATTGTCATTTGCAGAATGAATTATTTAGAGGGAACATTCTTTATTTTTTTATTTTTTATTTTTGCAATTCGGTTCCATCACAACCAGAGGAAGCCCATACAACTATTATTAAGGTCTCTTTCTTTATTTCTTTAATTTTTTTTTCATTGCCAAATTTAAACCCGTGAAAACAAGTTTGTGACCTTCAAGGAAATGACACTGCCTTTTTATAGACTGCTGTATTTATCTTTAAACAACTGCACATCTTTAAGTCAAGGCCTTGCAGAGCGATGGAGAGGTTTAAACTCTGGTGATCCAAGTATTTGAATTTCTAGAAGATTGCACTAGGTCAGTGTATCCATGCAACTTGGCTCAATGTCCTTGTAGGTGACAAAGAATAATTTAACTTACATTTTTCATGCTTTACTGTTACTAATTTAATTTAAATTTCAGGTAGCTGGGTGTTTGCAAGGTGCTCTCATATGTAGTGTGCTTTAACCCTCACGGAATACACATGAATAGAATTTAAGCTCATTTTTCAGGTCGAAAAAGAAAAACACACTGAACTGAATGTGTTGCTTAAGGTCATACAGCAAAAGCTGCAGTAAGAGCAGGTCTGGAACCCATCTTTTACACAAACCTAGTGCATCAGGAAGAAATAGAGTAGGAGATCGACCTTGGCTGCCAGGAAAGAGTAAACCAGATGCTGCACAAGTCCCATTAAGGATGACACCGTGCTATGGAGAGCATTCTGGGGTTAAGTAACCTCCCCTTGCAAGGGCTTGGGAGCAGAAAGCTACAGCTTGGAGCAGTGCAATGAGTGGGTTTGGCCTGTGGGGAGAAGTGGCCAGGCAAGAAAGCGGCAGAGAAGAATGGAGAGGCAGGTACCACTCCCACTGCTCCAGAAGAGAGGTCAGAGATCAGAAACACAGAGAAGGCCAGCTGTGACCTATGGCCTTAACATGGGCTGGAGTTGAAGGGGAAGTCTGAATCCTTCTCAGGTCCCAAGGAAGATTGTGACTGGCCCCGCGGATGGCTGCAGCGCCCCAGTATGTGGCACAGTGCCTGACATCAGAGGCCTAGGTGGGACCCAGCAAGGACAGAGGGAGCTGACCAGGCTGAAAGGTTCTGGAGGCTCAGGCCTGGGGCTCTGAGTTATGTCGTCTCCAAAAGGGCACAGTAGAGAGGCACGTGAAAATCTGTAAGTCACAATTAGCACGGTTAAGGTGAAAATGGTCACTACATCTTGAAAGTACTATTAACAAGGTGGATTCCTTTAGAAATCACATAAAAATAAATTCAAACTCTACAAGAAGACAGCCTTTCTGCCTCACTTCCGGTGTTACTCGTGAAAGACCAAACTGGTAAATTATTACAGCTGTCAGGCTCCTAATGAAACGGGAAGTTATCAGAGCCTTGGGATGTGATAACTCCCACTTCATTTAGCGATTATTTATTGTGAGTACAATGTACTAGCCATGGCCTAATAAGTAAGAACTGCGGTCCCCCAGGTCTGAGCGCTTGCACTCTGGCTGACGTGGGTGAGGAGGAGGCTCACTGATAGGTCCTTTGTGCTGTGGGCAGGCTTTGGATCTGATGTCCAGCTGAGCTCCTCCTTCTGCTAATATACAGGAAAAAAAACAAAAAAACGAGGAGCTGTTGAAGTTACATTCAGGCTGTTAGCATGAAGCGAGAATTATTAGGTATGCATAGCATAGAGAAAAAATGAGAACACTGTGAGATGCAAATAGGGAACTAAGTATTAAATATGGCCAATTGCTCTGTTCTTTTTAATCTCTATAACCTGTCGTCCAAATATATTTATTAATATATTAAGGCACTATCATAGGAAATGTGGTACAATAAGCGAATAGAATATTCATAAATTTTGTTGCTAATTTATTATTTACCAAGCACTGTCTGATGTGTTTTATGCTCATGATTGCAGTTAGTCTTCAGAACCACGGAACGAGATGGTTTTCTTCATTATCCCAGGCTGGACGAGGAGGAAACTGCAGCTCAGGATGGCTCCAACCCCAAGGTAACTAAGTCCCAAGTCAAAATGAAGAACTAGTTTTATCTGACCCCAGACTCCCCATTTGCACATAGATGCAGCTTTACCTCTACGTTCCTGATTTCAGAGATCTTAGTCTTCTTGGAAATGAAAAATTCAAATATCATTCCAGTCATTTGACATTTAATGATAATCGAGGCCAGAGAGCTGGCACTGGGTTACTGATGGGATACATGAGAAGCCATTAAATCCCATTTTGATGGCCAGAAGAGACACTATCTGAGCATTGTATAGGCCTTCATAGAGCAGACTGAAGGGGAAGGACAAGTAAGGAAGTAAATTACGTGCCTGGGTGTGGAGGGCAGACGGTTAGTGCGGAGGACCTCACCCCTGCTGGGGTATGGCGTGAAGGACCAGGAGGAATCTGGTCACACCCGTGAAATATGATGTCCAGCTGAGCTCAGTGCTGGTGAGGAGTCCTGTGCTCTGGCCTGAATTCCTGCTCGGAGCCTGGAGTCCAGGTCACCCCGGGCAGCGCAGTCAGAGGAGGAGGCGTGCTGGCGCATGGACAGCAGGGTCTCGCTGCTGTCATTCTGCTATCCGCAACTGCCTGGAAAGTGGTGGTGACTGGCCGCTCTTTCTCTGTCACCAGATGCCAATGGGATTCTCAGACTTGGCTGCTATATCAAACTCTACATTGAGATGAGGACAATCACACTGAATAACCAAACTAAGCCAGTTCTGCCCTGGCAGGCCAAAGAGTGAACGTGGGGTGGGAAAAAACAAAGCTGTGAAATTTGAGGTGAAAGTATGCAAGAGATCAAGCTTTTAGATTTTATCACAAGGGTCTTTCTTGTGAAACCTTCCTTGGGGACCTTATTCCAAAGTCATCATATGCTTTATTAGTAATGTGGACTCAGTGTCATTGTTCAGTACATTTTCACACATGCATTGCTTTATCTTACAGAGAAAATGAAAAGGCTTCAGAAACACCAGATACATCCAAGCCTCGGCCCTAGGACTTACTAGCTGTGTGGCCGGGGGGCGAGTTGCTTATCCTTATCTTTAGAATAAGGATAATAATGTAGATTTTTGAATGACCAGCTAGGGGATTAGAAAGTAATGTGTGTAAAGCACCTGTCAGCTTCTGCTTAGGCATTCAGTAAATGGTAATTAATATTATGATTATATTGACATTTAAAGGACAGTTTCTCAGTGCCTTCCCTCAAAGTTTGAACAATGGTGGAGCTCAGAGACTCCTGGAGATTGTCATGTTTGAGTATTGATTATTTTCTGAATGAAGCAACAATTTAAATTCAGCAAGGACTCTTGCATTTAAAGAGTTCATATAGTTAAATAATTATATTTCTGGGCCAAACAAATCTGGACCCATAGCTGTTCAACATTAGCAAGTTTATGGGAAAAAGGTAAAAGAATATTTGAAGTTGGGGTCCCCCAGAAAAAAAAAATCCAATATATATGGCTTCCATTTCCATGTTCTTGATCTTTTATAATAACTTGAGGCTTTCCCCCCGACTAATCTACCAAATACTGCAGAAGTCTGTGCTATAAACTCAGTTCACCAATTTGTAGCAGAAGTATGCTTTTACTGTCTTCTAAAACTGAGTAAGCCAGCTAGTTGTGTTTGATTTATTCAATTAGATACCAGTGCTGAAGTCAAGCACTTGAAACAGGCACAGTGGTAGAAAGATCTTTGGGCTAAACCTCACAGGATTTGAGTTTTAATTCTGACCCTGTCCTGGCTTGCTCTAAGACACAAAAAGAGTAAAACATAAATTTATCACTTTGCCCAGGGTTTAAATAACTTAGAAATAAGTGTGATGAAACAATTTCTCTAAGCATCTCCATTTGTGTATGGCTACAAGTAGCTCTGGGAAGGTAAACAAAATTCTTAGATTTATCCATAAAATTTGGTAATTGTTTGGCTTGTTTTATGCTTATATGTTTTTAAAAAATAACTGTTGAGCCTTAGTTCCCAAAGCTTATTACTGAAACCTGTGATAAATACATTCTATGTAAAATACATACTGTAAGAGGGAGACTATCTCAAGCACCTTAAATTCAGAGCTTTCTTATATTATCAGAAGATTTAACAGCAACAAACAGGAATATGTCTTTCAATTGATGTTTTTCAAGGAATCTTGCCCAATTACAAGATTCTGAAAACAAAAAACATGTTTCCCCTAAAAATAAATTTTCTAAGGGTCATATGAGTATTTTATTATTTAGCTGTGTTTAAGTGCTCATTTGATAAACTATGAATCACTTACCTGTATTAAATTGCCCTTAATGGTGTTTCCCTTACCTTAATGGTGCTTAGTAAGCCTCAATGACATTTATTTAAAATAAGAAGAGTAGCTAGCACATTGATTAAATTGCCTGTGTCTTATACAGACCATGGACCTGCAATTTAGCATGTGGAGTCGAGGAGAGCATCAATTAAAGATACAGGCAGGGTGAAACAGGTGCTCATCAGAGATGGAACTAAAGATAGATTAAAAAGTAACCCCCCCACACAGTAAACCTGAACACCTCAATGGAATAATATAAAGAAAGCACAAAATCAAACCAATTGAGATAAAAACGAAGCACTTACCTAGTATGATCACCTGCAAATGGCAGGAATTCACATTGCAAAGCATCCAGCAATACTTCTGTGTGGTTCTATAGAAAGACCCCCAAGTCCCGCCATACCTTGCAAAGTGCTCCACAGGTATCCAGCACTTTTTAACTGATAACGTTCTATGGTCTTTAGTGGGTCCAAATCGCACAGGCACTGGCCTTCAAGTGATGAAAAGGCCGGCCCTGTGGAAGTGGAGGGCTGGTTGTCAGTGTTGAGGATGGGCTCCAGATCAAAAATCTACTACTCAGAAGCAGGTTGGATACCAAAAAATACAAAATTTAAAAATGCCCTTTTGATTATTTCTTAAAAAGTATTTGCTACTGAAAAGGACAGACGCCTCCAACCCCCAACTCATATTTTAATAACATGACAATAGAAGAGAAATATTGGACAGAGGGTGTATTGGCTGTTGATGATCTCCAACTGCTTCTAATTCTGCATAAATAAAACTCCAACAAATCCCTATACAATGAACGTACTGAATGGGGCTCTATTTTCTGCCGCTGAAGGATAAAGAGCCAAGCCAATCCTATTGACAGTGAAGTCTGTAGCTTCTAATATACCACTGAGGTCACTAACCCGCCACTACAGTATGGGCTGACATAAGCAGCTGATGTGCTCAACAAAAATTAGGGCTCAAATCAATTCAGCCCTGAAATCCAATTTAGGGAGCTCTCGGTTTGCAGAGTTTTGGTTGATCAAATTCAAAGATGGGGTTCGATTCATATTTCAGTAATGAAGATCAGGGCTGGGAACTGATATATTGGAAGGTTTATTTTTCCATTTCTTCTCGACATAAAATATTCATGGATGTCATGTTCTACAGTGTACTCTGACAGTATAACAGCTGCCAAAAACCTGGTACCTGAGGCCACTTTTACATCAATAAATTATCGAAGGTTACATCTGTAGCAAGATAGCTTTATTTGGCTATGCAAATAATACCATGGTACATAACATGTTATCCCAGCTTTTGTTCCCTTGAGGGTGGACTATTGTTACATCTTGTGCTGCAAAGCATATTGGGAAGCTCAGAGCAAAAGAAAAGGGGGCAAAATACTCTCCTCTGTGTGCTAGTAAAGGAGATATGGTACAGGAATTAGATAATAATTTGGAGTCAGGCATCAAAGGCTACATGAAAGTTATCACCTTTCTGAAAGTTCATTTGTCTGTAATGTAGAAAGAGGATGCTACTCCACCTCCCTGCAGGGCTAGTAAGTTCAAGGGCTAGGTAACTTCTCCAGATGCTCTACTAGGTGGTAGACAATCAGCTTAGGTTATTTAAGATGCTACATTCTGAAATTATATAAAGTAGTACCGAAACTCTGAAGTCACAGATAAAAGTCTCATAGAGCATCTTTATCTCACTGAAGAAGAAATTTAATTTTCTGGAATCCTGGAGAAACTTCACCAATGCAAGACGTATTTCCTTGCCATTCTTACTCTTTCTCCCTATAATCTCTTAGTTTTCTAAATAGCTCTTTTTTTCTCCTGCTCCCAAAATTGTCTCTAATATATTGGATATCTCTCTAATAAACTTACTAGCCATCAAGTCCAAAATTGGGATTAAAGACTTTGTAACTTGAATGAATTTTTAAAAACCTTTCAGCAAGCTTTCATCTTTTCAGTTATAAAATTATACTCGAGAACAAGTGGATAACCTTGTGCAAAAAGTCACTGAAGACTCTGGTACGTAGCATGAGATTCACAGTAGGCTTTGAGACCTAGGATTCTTAAATAGTTCTGCTGATGGTGACTTAGATTAAATATAACAAAAATACTAGAAAACTAGGGCACATTACTTCAAACTGAAGGGGAAATTCTGTATTTCCCAAATCATGTTCCTGGGAAACTCCTTACAAATTACCTTTACGGACTAGAGTTAGTCTTTTGGATCTTTGGAAATTAAGCTTAAGAAAAAAAACAAGAGCTGAATTTCTTAGTGCTGCTATTTTCTTTTTTGGTGGGACTGGGGTTCGAGCTCATGACCTTGCACTTGTCAGGCCAGCACTTGTGCCATGGAGCTATCTCCTCAGCCCCCTAGTTCTGCTATTTTCAACATGATGCTAGTCTTTTTATAGATGTCACATATAATTCTTACAAATTAGACTTTAAAAAACACAGATTGCTTTTGTAGTTTTTGTTCTTGCTGTCGTTGCTATCTTCTGCTGTGATGAGCTATTGGCCTTTGCTTTAGAACCAACTGATTATGGACAGAAACCTCTACAAAGTGTGAGCTAAATCAGTCCTTCCCTCTTTAAAGTGGGAGTTAGGTATTTTGTCTCAGCAGTGAGAGAGAAGCAACTAGCACAGCACATTTTCAGAAGTAACTAACACAGCACCTTATCCTCAAGCTTTTGGTGATATGCCCATCTCTGAACTAATTATTGTAGCTGCAGAAATGTGAAGTTCCAACTGGTCAGGACTGAATCACATGGCCTCCTGAGTAACTTCACATAGCCGCATGGCAGAAATGTCTATAGTGCTGGAAACTTTTAGTGTTATATATCTTTTCAAGATAATGGCTCCAAAGAGAATGAAGAGTGGAATGGCCATCTCACCAAAAGAAAACAGGATATTTCTGCAAATAAAGATGAAATGGAATGTTAGATAGGGAAGAAAAATGAAGATATTTCAAAACCCATATTCTCCCACTATTTCATATGTAAAAATCTTACTTGTCTTAAATTAAATTTAAGCCCCAGAGAGTGAGACAGAGCTCAACATTCCATCAATAAGTAATACATTCTTGATAATTAATCAGAAACAAACATTTATTAGGTAGCCATTTAGAAAAAAAAAAAAACTCTATAATGCTTAGAGAGGTCTTAAAGGGATACATTGCTCAGATTTTGAACCCCAGTTTAGTATAGCCCACATATTCTGAGAGTCTCTCATATGCCTTACATGGTGCTAGTTTTGTGGATATAAAGTTGAGTAAGATAAAAATACCTATTTTTAATGGGCCTCGTCTAGTAAAGTAGAAACAGTAACACACTTATTGAATGTCTACTATGTGCCTATATCTACATGCATTAATCTTAGGTCTTAGTAAAACCCTTGAAAGTTATGATTTACTATTTCAAGATAACTATACTGAGACTCCAGAGAATGACATTTAAAATATTGCAGTCAAGGTCAAAGTCAAATAACTGTTAAAAATGTTCATGGCCCCATAACTTATAAGTAGTAGCATAAAGAATTTTGGCTGTGAGATAGCTTAGATTTGATTCTGATCAAAATAGATTTCTAAAATCATGTCAGAAGTTCTTTTACCAGTCTTTTCTGGAGAATTCTGGAAGACTTTTAAGACCTCATTGCTACTACACACATGCACATGCACACACACACACACACACACACACACACACACACACTCAAATACCCTTTTAATCATATTTTTAAACAAATTGCTTCCTCAGTGCTTCTCTGTAAAAAAAAAAAAAAAAAAAAAACTCAACTTGTAAAATGTTGGAGCAGTGACTAAGGAGATGATGATGTCCCCATATCTATGAAGGTCAGGGATGCTCATCTGGTGCAGTGCCACCCCAGTGCCTGATCTTGCCACCGCACCACAGTGCCTCCTTCTCTCAGTCCTCCCCATTTGGTTTGCTAAGGGGGCAGCATGATGGCTCAGGGGACCATCAGTCTTTCTTTCTTATTTACTAATTCCTGGGTGGAGCACATTGTCCTGCGTCACCCAGTAGAGTAGGCAGGACAAGGCAGCACAGGCCTTCCACCTTTGACAGTCATACTCTCAGTACCTGAGAGAAAAAGCATAGCAAATAGACCCATCAGATTCCAGCAGGTGGGTCTGGCACTAGCAAAGCACAGCCACCTCCCCCCCCCCACTGACATTTCAAGAAGGACTCCCTGAAGGAATTAAGTTTCTAGCCTAAGATACAATGATATCTGGTCACCACAGGCTGACCCAAAATCTGCGCTTGGTTGGCAGAACCATTGGCTTCTTTCCCTGCCTGGCAGCTGCTGTACTATTCAGGAGCAGGGCCCACAGCAAGTCAGAGAAATGACGTAAGCCCTGAGGAATCGGAGAGCAGGCACAAAAGCCACCATTTTTTCAGGAGCCAAGTGTTTTGTTTGTGTAAAAGATAGTGTCTTGGAAAATGCACAGCCTCCTGTCCTTCATCCCAGGGTGAACATCATCGCTGGCCCTGTCTTAACGCAAGAGGCCAAGTCTGACTCACTTGGTCTTCTGAGTACTGCAGTGTGGTTTTCATCCAGCCTCCCTCTCAGTTACCAGCTAGGGCAAATGCCTGCACCTCAGGAGTTCAGAAAACACATCCCAAGGCAGCGTGGCCACAAGCAAACAAAGCAGCCTCTCCGATAGCACATCTCTTTCACTGCCAGTGTGTCCATGGTTTGATTACATGCAAGTAGCTGTCCACTGGTCAGGTTCATTAACGAAAAAGGTTTCACCGGTTCCATTTAACAACCTGAAATGTCCTTTGGAGAAGGCCAAATTAATGTGATTTTTACCTTAAGAAGCTTAGAAACATAGCCACCACTAACTCAATAATTACATTGTACTGCCAGCAACAATTCAATATTTTTTTCTCTCCTGAGGGTTACAACACATTTGCACTGTGGGGAAGCTTTTCGCTTTACATCTCAAAACTATACCACAAACTCTTCCTTTATTCATAACAGCGAGATCTCCAGCTGAGATAGGCACTTTTGTATTGCTCTGGATGACAGTTTTCTGTGTTCTTTCCAAGCACAGAGGGTTTAATAAACATATCTGGCAGGCCTTCCCTAGCTGGAGGGCCCAGGATGACACTGTGTGCAAACAATATGCTCACGCTGGAGGGAAACAAGTTTATTCAATTATTCAATTAATAGATTACAGTCAAGATACTTGTTATCCTACAATGAAAAATGGGGTAAGAACTCCAAGAATTAGGGTAGGTCCCAGGATTAATGACAGCAGGCAATGTGGCACATACAGGTCAGAAACGTCTCACCAAATGCATGAAAACATAGCCAACAGGCTCTGTCTGTCTGTCTGTCTGTCTGTCTGTCTGTCTCTCTCACACACACACACATGCATGCACACTCACACATTCACATATACTCATGGCTGTACCCAGAGAAAAAAGGGATCAGACTCCTGGGAGCACATATTGTACCACCATAAAAACTCGAGGGTTTTAGTTTAACAAGTCTGGAGCTTGGAGTAGGAAGAGGGCAGGAAGGGAGGTTGGTGCTAGAAAGAGAAAGTTTTATGTGAGTTCTGGAAAGGGAAGGTTCATAGAAATTCCTCCATGAAAACTAAAACTATTTTTTTTTTTATATGTAGGATTTCATGAAGACTTTGCCTGTCTGCTCCAGAGAAAGACATTCCCTCCATGTAGAATATATTAGAGTATTCCCTGTGCCAGAAAGTTGCTTCTTTCTTATGCAGCTCCAGGTTGCAGAGGGAAATTTATCGATTTCTTGCAGATAAGTGAAGGCCTCTTTATCAAGAAATAAACTGCTGCACTTGCATGTGCAATTATGCACAGGGCCATAGGGGAGGGTGGGGCATATTTTTCAGAGTCCAGTTAGATGCTGATAAGAGTCACTCAGAGGGGAGCTGAAGGAGATGAGGCGGACAGCTCCCTCAGGAAAACTGAGGAGGGGTGAGAGTTTGGTGGGGACGTACTGATTGGATGCTTTGGACAATGAGGACCCAGTGAAGGATTTTGTGCTGATGAGTCATCTCCCTTTGTGTTGTCCTGCTCCAGCTGGGCTGTTTTAAATTCCTGGACTTTATTTAGAGCTGGAAGTAATGATGTAGGGCCAAGTCAAATGCCCTAGACTTCGGTCCTATGAAATGGCCATGTAGCTAGCATTCTGGGAAGAATCAACATAGCTATTGTTTGTACATAGCTCTAAGGAAGCAGCGCTTTCAGTATCCCAATATGGAGCTATTATTTAGAAAACCTTTTACTCTTTAAGAATGTATATTCTGCTTTGGATTGGGTCTCCTGGTATCTTGCCCATGTTAAGCTCAAGGTCTTTTTAAAAGCATGTTTTGTATTACAGTGAGAAGTTAAGGAGATCATCTCCATTTTACTGGAGTAGAAAAATAGGCCAATTAAAGTATTGAAAAGTTTTCCAGAAGTGACTAAGGAATAAGACAGGAAATACATTCCCAGCTAGTGGAATCTTTCAATTCTTTCAGGAGATGTTGGGGAAAAGCATGGGGGTGTTTATTCCTCCGCTCTGTGAGACTGGGCCAGATGGGAGAACCGGCAAAGGCTTTCTCCAGCAAGCAGGTGGGCACAGGAAGTCAAGCAGATGGTTTATTTTAGTTACTAAGGAAGCCAGCCAAGGCGAGAGCATGAAGTTGGACATTAAATCTCCTCATTCTCAGGACAGAATGTTTCTTGCTTCGTGGCTGTCTCCCAGCAAATGAATCAAGAAGACTTTTTATGCATCTGTCTCTTCTGACCTGGCTCTCCCAGCTGGAGTCACTAAAGTGAACACCTCCTGTCCAGTCTCTGGGCCAGCTGAGAGCAGGACGGGCCTTGGCCTGCCTAGAGTGTTGGTTCTCCCTCACAGGGCGAGGCACTTTAGCCAGGGCTGGAATCAAGTGTTGCAGGCCCACTTTCTGGAAGGAGTGGCCCTTGCTTTGAGTGATGCTCACCTCCGCAGGGTCAAGGATCATGTATGAATGGGCATGCATCTGAGGGGCTAAGCTTTGTGAGACGATTGGAATAAGTGATCCACAGATGAGGAGAAATAGAAATGTAGAGCTGGCGCTATCTCAAATGCAGAAACAGAACAAAAGGTGAGCGGCAAGGCAGCAACCCTGAGTCAGCAGCTATTGCCCATTACCTTGGCAGGTACATTGGGCCAAAGTTACCAGGTGGTCAGCTGCTTTCAAAGGGACACAGATAGAGAGGAAAAGAACAGGGCCTTGGTGGCCAGCTGGTGGGAGCTGAAATGAGTCTTGTGACCATGAATCTACTGTCTGGGTACACATTTGGCCCCTCAAGTCTAGCCTTTTCTGTTCTTTATCACCTCGGCTATAGCTGCCACTTCTGTTTTCTTGAAAATGGGGCTCTGTATTGAGTTGTGGAGTCCCTGCCTGAAGCCTGCGTGACTCTTTTCCTAAATCTTCTGGGGCTTCTTTCTGTATATTCTAATAATTAATTCTCTTCTTCCTGGCCTCTTAAAGAGGGAAGTAGGCTGCTACCCAAATGCCTTTGAATAACATGAAACCTTAATGGTCTCATTTCTAATTTCTACTCACATGATCATGTCTGCTGGAATACTGGCTCTTAATTGAATGATGACTTTGCACACAATGTGTTTGGACAAACTCAGACCCCAGGAAAAGCCAGACTTAGAGCTCATTAACTCTCCTGACTCTGTTCTTCTTTCTCTTTTGCCTGGTATATGAGACTTCCCAGGTTAGAACAGAGTTTCCTGTGTGCCTTGTACTACTGCAGCATGAAAAGCACAGTAAAATTTCTGTTTTTCGGGAGTTTTAGTATCAACCCACAAAGAAGAGAGCTTATACATCATAGAATATATAAGAAAAGTATTTTCTAAACTGAAAAATCCTGTATAACTGTCCACATTACTTAAACTGTAGAAATAAAATGAATAGACATAAAAGAAGAACATCTTATATATTATCTCATTAAATTATCAGGGGGCTGGAGAGAGTAGACGATTACTTTTGTTTACAGATCAATCCATTGAGATTATGGAAGGTTGAGTAACTCCCAAGTCACTTAGCTCAGAAATGGTCCCTCTGGGACTTCATCCTAGATCTGTCTATATCCAAAAACTATGAGAGAACCCCAGAGCCTGCCTGGCAAGTGCAAGGGCCTGGGTTCCATCCTAGGCACTGCATGTCGTGCTAGCCACAGAACCCTGGGCACACCAAGCTAATCACCAAAACCAGGTTTGGTGGCACATGCACCAAGCCAGTGTAATTCTAGCACTGGGGATCTGGGAGAGGCTGAGACAGGAGGACCGGAATGAGTCCATGCTGCATAGTGAGACCTTTTACCAAATACACTAAAAAACAAACAAACAAATAAACAAACAAACAAACTACAAGGACTGCAGCTACATATTCTCCAGAGATTAAAAATAAACATAAAATTTGTGGATCTAAGAGTATATACGAAGACCCTAATCATGTGGTGTTAGCAAATTGTTGAGCAGTTTGGGAAAAACAGAGATCAAGATGATTGTCTTCATGTGTTCCTCAGAACAGGTAGGATTTAAGATGTTAGGTAAGAATAAGGGATAAGTAGAAGTTGGAGATTATTGGTATCACAAGGAGGGCGGTCATCGGCTGCCACCCACTAAGGCGGCACCTAAAGATATGGTGAAGATTATAGATTATTGCCAAATGGTGACGATGCCACCCTTATGTCCATGACACCATTGAGTCAATATTACATAAGTGGCCACATTTACAATCTTATTGGTTGATCATACTTTTGACCCACACTGTCCCCACTTCATGATTTTGCCTTATAAAACTTCCTGTGAGAAGTGGACTCATTGACACCCCATTTAGGACTCCTCAGCACCCCATTTAGGACTCCTCTTATCTCTCGGTAGCTATTCCTATTCTCCATTCCTCTTCCCCATTTTCCTACCCTTAATTAAAAAACCTAGGTAACAGCGGTTGCTGTCTGCTGCCCTGGTTGGTCAATTGCTTCTGTCAGGATTGTTGCTGTTCCACTGCCATGAACTGGATGCACTCTGCTCTGTTCCACTCATCCTTGGGCCAGACAAATATGGACTGAAACCTGCAGTAACTGTAAGATAAACAAACCTTTCCTTAAAAAAAAAAAAAAAAAAAAAAAAGACCTAAGAAGGGAGAGGGCTTCTGAGAAGAGTGTGGGCCAAGAAGCGTGTGTGCTGAGAAGGCCTGTGGCAGAGGCTGGGTAAGTGGGTGGAACAGGAGAGTGAAGGGAAATCGAGAACCCAAAAACAGAAGTAGACATCACTGGTGGGAAGCATGGAGCCGGTATCACATGGAGACTAACTCAGAGCAGCCCTGTCCTTGTGTTGTTTCTTTTTCCTCACTGCCAAAAAGGAAGGTCACAGCCCCATCGCCCTGCTCGCTCCCACCACACACTCTGGCGAATCACTCAGGGAATTAAACTCTGAGCTGTGCTCATGAAGATGATGGTATGAGAGGAGTAATGTTACAAATCCAATATTCCGCACACCAGGTTGCTAAAATTGATGATCGTCTTCCAAACCAGACTTGGAGTAGAATTCTGCACAATCATTTTTACCCATGTCTGCAACTTTTCTTTTGGCAAGACATTATGTTTGAGTATTTACCTACCTCTACATTTTTTCCCTTCTAATACAAAACTGGGACTTTCATAAGAAGTTCAGTATGGAGACTAGGAAAAAAGGTTAAAGAATAAAGAATGGATCCAACAGATGAACTATTGAGTCATGCCACATCAGCAACTCATTTGTAATGTGTGTTCCTCATCAAAAACAGTATTTAAGAATTCTAAGGGCATTGTCCTACTATGGGCCAAATGTACTAGCTTTATTTCAAGTATTTATTGAGAAAAACTCGAGTTTCTTTCTAAAATCTTCTGTAAGTATAGTACTGGATCTTGAGTTAGTCCACTATGAATCTGCTAGGGTTGCCTCCAATTCAGAGGCTTAACCAACAGAAACTTATCTTCTCGTAACCTGGAGGCTGAAAGTCCAAGATCAAGCTGTCAGTTTGGTTCTCCTGAGGCCTTTCTTCTTGATCTTCCAGTGGCTGCTTTTCTCACTGTGTATATATATCCCTGTGTCTCTAACTTCTTGTAAGTAAGGGTACAGTCCTATGAAACAGGAGTCCTCGTATGATCTCACTGAACTTTAATTACATTTGTAAAAGTTCAAGAATTTTAGGAGAAGACAATTCAGCCTGGCACAAGCTCTAATGTAATTTCAGTTGAAATATGAAACCTTGAAAATATTATACATAGTTTTTCACCCTATTTAAGCTTAGTGGCAGCTAATTTCAAGAAGGTTTTCTCTGTAGTCTCTTATAATAAATGGAGTGTGGAATGATGAGAGAAAAACAACCCCTTAGCTACAGGAATTATAAGCATATTTGTTTCACTCACTTCTTACATGACCTTATGAGAATACCTTTAATTATTTATATGTCAATATCCTTAGCTCTTAAAGGAGAGGCTTTAAATATAATAATCTGTAGGACCATTTCTAGTTATAACCTCTATGATTTTGAGCTTCACTTAAAATTTGGTCAATCAAAAGCTATTCATTCTGAAGTGAAGAAAGCTACCAGCATCTGCTCCAAGATGAAATTGTCTCGATCAAAGCATAAATATTTTCATTTTGCCCAAAGGCAGTGCTTCTGCAACCCAAGATGGAGGCAAGGCTTAAGAGGTGGCAGGTTCTCCAAAGCCAACTGGAGCTACTGACATGAGTTGGATCTGGGTAGGCAGGGCTGAAATCAGGGGAAGCCCGCAAATTCCACTTTGTCTAATGCTGTGTATGTACAACCTACATAACCACCCTGCACACACTTTGTGAGAGTCAGTCTCAAGATGTGGGATGCAGGTACATGTTCAGTACGGTGAATTTTCTGCTTTGTGGATGGCATGTACCCGACAATTAGCATATACCAAGTCTATTTAGTCAGACTGCTCATTTGAAAAGATTGCCATTCCGCATGTGGTATCCACAGGTATCTCTGGTAATTGGTGACAAACGTATGTTAACAAAAGTGTCACAGCTGTAATATAATGAAAGAAAATGACAGAAACACTACAGGGATCTAAAGAAGAATGTGTAGTCCACCTACAATTGAGGCAAAAACATAATTTTGGTACACTTGTGAGGCAGTGAAAGAGAAATGGTGCAACGTAATAGAAAAAAGCATATTTTCCAGGTAAAATTAAAATCTGTCTCTTTAAAATTTTCTAAGCTTAAGGTTATCACTGGAATGTGTTCAGCATTCCATGCTATTTATAAAATTAACCTATTTAATGTAATACTTGTCCTGAGTGTCCTCTTAAGCATTATGCCGAGTCAGTGTTATTTATAGAGTCATAAAATTGTATTTTTAATTGCTGAAACTTAAAGCTTAAAGTACATATTTTTCTGAGAAATCATTAGCATCTATTTGTTTTTTTAATTTAATATTTTTATTGTTTAAATATAACAATGGTTATATTACATATTTTCATCATCAGATCAGTTTATATTAATACATATAGGTATATAAGATTGATCAAACAATTAAACATTAACACTTTTAAGTCAACATTACTTTTTTTTTGCTTTTCCCCTTTCTTTTTTTTTGAAAGTTGACATATTGCATATTGTCCTCACAATCGTTCTACAGAGTACAGTGTGTGGGCATGACCCACCTCCCTATTGATGTATTAGCATCTATTCGTGAAAGGGCACATAAAAAACGGATCTTACAATTTAGCACTAGAGCAGATATGCATTCCAGAATTTCCTTCCACATTTCAACTCAACCGTTATGAGTTCACTTGTCTAGTAAAACTACATGCCAGTCTTCTAGGCACTGCTGTACTAATGTGAGGCGATATCTAATAAACAATATGGAAGACAGATAAGAGATGCACGCAATAAAAGATGACAAAGTAGGATAATGTGGCAGACCAGTGGTTCTCAAAGTGTGGTCCTTGAACCAGCTGCTGGAACTTGTTAGAAATATAGCTTCTTGCAGTGTATAATAGGTTCCCTGAGCATTTTGATACATAGCGAAATTTAAGAACTCCTCTTGCAAATGGGGTTGTAGCCATACAAGAAGAGGACAAGAGACTGAGAACTCAGAGGAGTGCTCTTTGGGTACGTTAAAGATTTGGGGGTGCAAATTTCCATGAAGAGAGAACAGCGCTGCAAAGGCCTTGCAGTAAAGATCGCTGGTGAGTTGGAGAGGCCCAAAGAAAGCTACTTTGGCTTGAGCATCAGGAGAGGGGGAAGCCATAGCATGAGGTGATATTAAAGGGGCAGGCAGCACTAAGTCGTGATGCAGGTGGTTTGTGAGTATCTGGAAGGAAAAGCAAGAAGCAGAAAGAGTCAGCTCATGTTCTTGAAAAATATAGCATTGAAGGCTCTGTGCCCGTGAACCCTCTTTTCTTAAAAGAGGGATGAAAATCCCCTCTCTGTAGAAGTCTATGTCTCTTCATTTGCCTACCTGCTCTTATTGGCAATAAATGTTACATAGCAGGTTTATATAATTGGATGAATTTGGTCCAACCTCACTCCCTTATAAAATAACACCAGAACTATGAGTTCTTACATGGGCAAGGGTACTTGAAATTGTCTTGTCATGAGTTTACATCATATATAGAGTCCGGAAAAGAAAAATAGTATGATGTTTTCTGGGTAGACAGTGCTCCTTTCATGTGGGGGATGCTAGAGGATGTTGTATATCGCATAAAACACTAGATACATATTGTGATAAAATAAAATACTAAACATATTTATACAAGTTTTTCTTTCTCTGAGGTGTGCATGCAGCTTTTTGGTGGACTCTTTACATAACAACAGGAAGTTTGTGATTACTATTTCAATAACGTTGGCATCAACTAAAGGTTTGTTTCCCTGGAGGGTCTTGTGATCTGATGGGATAAACTTTCAGCAAGCATTTCAGCATCTTCCACAACCATGACTCCACTGTACCAGTTGGGTGGTTCGGCATATGGTGGGTCAGCTCAAAGCATCAGTGACATGGGTGCACAGGGTGGTGTGATCAGTAGACTACTGTGGTCCTGTGAGACCGCTATTCATGTCCACGCATGGCTCTGAGCCCTTCAGTGTCCGTGGGATCCATGCCCATCTTCTGGTTAATAGTGGAGCTAGTAGGATATGTGTGGTTATATGTGCCTGGCTCTCTGCTTTGCTATTTTTGAAGACACAAAGTGCTATTGTAGGAGCTTTTAGATACAAAGCACCAGGCAGCCAGCTGCCCAAAAGGAATGGAAAGCCATCCTCCTGCAACCTGCAAGGCAGTGAATGTTCCTAATGTCAAGGAACACTTGGTGGCAGATGCTTCCAGAGACAAACCTCCATGGAGACTGCAGCCATGGCCAATACGCTAATGGCAACCTGGGACACCCTGAAGCAAAGGTCTGACCTGAAAGAGCTATGAAGCAACAGACACACTTTTAAGTTCAAGGCTTGTGGAAAGCTTACAGTAGCCAGGATTTCCTTAGAGAAAATGGCATTTGTAGGGTCGACTAGATAGCTCAGTGGACTAAAGCACCTGCTTAGGTAGAGCACAGGGACCGGGGTTTGATCCCTGGTGGACCGTGATGGTCCTGCCTCCAGCCCTGGAGGCACTGAGGTGGTGACTGAGACTGGGTGGGGCAGTGTGCGCCTGTAATCCCAGCTCTTGGGAGGCTGAAAGCAAGAGAATCACTGTGAGACTGATCTGTGTAGTGAGACCCTGTGAACTCTATACTAAATACACACACACACACGCACACACACACACACACACACACACACACACAATGGTTTTGTGTTTATATACACTGTGAAATCTTACACATGAAAGCTGAAGAAACCATTGCGTTGGAGGCCTAAGAACCAGTGGTGCTCATGGTGTAAGTCCCAGTTGAGTCTGAAAAGCCTGAGAATTGGGAGTAAGGAAGGTTTAGCTGCTAATAGAAATCCCACAGTCCAAAGGCCCAAAAACCAGCAGTTCTGATGCCTGAAGGGAGGAGATGATGAGCACCCAACCTAAGGAAGGAAGTGAGACTTCCTCCTCTGCCATCTTGCTGCTGCAGGTTTGCAGTGGCCTGGATGGTCCCTGTCCACGCTGACGTGGACGAGTCTACTCTACTCACTTTGCAAATTCAAATGCTAGTTTCTTCCCAAGTCACCTTCCCAGACACAGGGACATCATGTTTCTCCAGCTAGCTGGATATCCTTCTGCCCACTGAATTCAATAATATTACCTACCACAGCTTTCATGTGCTGACAGAGATAATACAGAAATAAAAACAACTCACATTAATTTTATAGTTTCCTGGTGCTAGGTACTATTTTAAGGGTTTCATACTAATTAACTTATTTGTTAATATTTCTTTTCTAGCATAACAACAATATTAATAAATCAATAGCTTTTCTAGATACCAATAATGAACTAGCTGAGTAAGAAATTAGGAAAACAATTCCATTCACTATGGCATCAAAATAAAATAATTAGGAGTCAGCCTCATTAAAGAAATGAAAGAGTTCTACAGTGGAGATTAGAGAACATTGAAGAAGTTGAAAAAGACAATACAGGGGCCCGGCGGGATGGCTCAGTGGTCTAAAGTGCCTGCTTGGGGAAGCTTGGGCGGCTTCAGGGACCGCGATTCAATCCCCGGTACCACATGCTGCGCCAGCCCTGCTCTTGGGGTGGGCTGAGACGGCCATAAAAATGAGTGAATAAACAAAAGGTTCTGAAACAAGAAAATAAATAAATAAATAAAATTAAAAAAAAAAGAAAAAAGAAAAAGACAATACAATATGAAAAGACCTTCCATGTACAGAAGTCAGCAAAATTAGTATTACTAAAATGGTCATATTCTAACAGTCACCTACAGGTTCAATCCAGTCTCCAAGAAGATACCAGTGGCATTCTTCACAGAAGGAGAGAAAGTTAAAAATAGAACAGCTGGGGCCAGGCAGGATGGCTCAGTGTCTAAAGCGCCTGCTTAGGAAAGCTTAGGTGGCTGCAGGGACCGCGGTTCGATCCCCGGCACCACATGCTGCGCCAGCCCTGCCCTCAGGGCAGGCTGAGCCAGCCATAAATATAAATAAACAAACAAACAAAAGTTCTGAAACAAGAAAAAAATGAAATAAAATAATTCTTTAAAAAAAACAGAACAGCTATCCCAATGTTTATCATATAGTTGGCACACTACAGTGATAACAGTGCGCCCGAGTTTACTACAGCACAACTTTTAGCAAAGATAGGGAGCTAGCCTAGGTGGTCATCAACAGGAAAAGAGATTTTAGAAGTGGCATATATACACAACGTAGCATAGGCCAACCATCGAAAGAAGGAAATGAGGTCATTTGCAGGAGAGCGGGTGGAGCTGTAGTGCCTCGTGTTAAGCAGGAGTCAGACTCAGAAGGACAAACATCACCAGTTTTCCCTAATATCTGGAATATGAAAAAAAATAATAAAGTGACAAAATGGGGTGAAAATGAGGGATGCTATTATTAGACAAGAAAAGAGAATAGGAAGAGGGAAGGGAGGTATAAAAGATGGTAGTGAGGGAGATGGACATGATCAAAATAAATGTGTTGTTCATGAGTATGAAACTGAGTAAAAAAACCTACTACTTCACTGAGGAAAATGCCGAGGCACAAAGTAGCTAGTTACTTGCTCCAGGTCACATGCCAGGTAAGTGGAAGGGCTGGGATCTAAACTCACAGTCTTCCCTGTTGACCACTGTACTGTGAGACCCACATCGAACTATCCGTGGCAGTAAGATTGCAGTGGCAACCTGATTTGCTTTGGGGTCCTCCTAGAGGTTTGGTGGTGACACCTCTGGGTGGGCTTTGATGCGTCTTGGAGCTGGAGCCTTAGAGTCTACACCCGATCCCTCACCCCTTTCTTTGTTGCACTGGTCCCAGCTCTGCTACCCAACCACCCTGAACTAGGTGGTTCTGCTCTGCCGACCCTTCTGCCCTAATGGTTTTCCCCTTGAAATGTGAGCCAAGTCAACCCTACGCATTGTGCCCAGCAAGAGGAAGGCTCACTGATACACTAGGTAAAAAGTGGCATGGGAGATGTCAATGGTGTCATGATCTACAAAGAAACAATATGTGACATCTTGCAGGAAGATCCCTGGAGTCATTTGTCATCCTACATATGTACTTTGATTACTCACACTTCTACTTAAAGAAATTCAAAGTTGATCAGTAAATGATCATTTACTTATATATCTAATTTAACAGTACCAACTCTTGTTTGTACAGCTTTCGTTTCTGCCATGCAGTTTAAGAACCCTGAAGTAGGGCCCGTGAGGTGGCTCAGTGGTCTAAAGCACCTGCTTACACAAGCTTAGGCAACCACAGGGACTGTGATTCAATCCCCAGCACCACATGCTGCACCAGTCCCAACCCCATGGAAGGCTGAGACAATCATAATAATAATAATAAAAGAACTCTGAAGCAACCTCTGGGAAAGGTGAAGTAGCTTTTCTCTCCCATTTGTGAGTTTGTGAGGCCCAGTAGCAGTGTGAGCTTCTGAGAGTACTAATTCTATAATTGCATAGCAATTAAAGCGGTCTTACAAGTCACATAGGCAAGTGATCTTTAACAAAAATTACACTGAGAGAAAGTGACGATTTGAAGTCCTCCACCCTTCCAGTCAGGGAGAGGAAAGTGAATGAGCTATGTCAGGATGGGAATTACCAAGCTACAGCCCTGGTGGTCCTCGTGGAAGGGACCGTGGTAGAAGAAGATAGTTTTTTTTTGTTTGTTTGTTTATTTTTATGGCCGGCTCAGCCTTCCCTGAGGGCAGGGCTGATGCAGCATGTGGTGCCGGGGATCGAACTGTGGTCCCTACAGCTGCCTAAGCTTTCCTAAGCAGGCGCTTTAGACCACTAAGCCATCCAAGATAGTTTTTTTTTTTTTTTTTTTTTTTTCCTGTTTTCTCATAACCTGAGGTTGAGGAAGAAGGATGAACCCCAGCTATGGCTTACAGGTTATATCTCCCAGTCCTTCCAAAACACTCTCAAATCAGCTTCTCCCCTACTTTCTTGGGTCCACTCTCACCCTTAATGATTTGGAATTCAGTCCCCTCGTTCTTGCCATCCAGCACCTGTCAAGCTCTTTCTCATACCAGGTATTCACTGTGGACACCTCTTTCCTGGAAGGGTTTGGACAAGACATTTGGACAGCTTTCAGTATTGCCTCCAAGACACGTTCACTAATTAGTTATTTATTAGAAGTCCCTCTTCTGCATTTCTTTTTTCCACTAAGCTGGTTGATTCCCTTTCGAAGTGTACGTCAGTCATTGAAAATTTTTGTTGTTGTTGTTGGTTTGCCCCATTGGGAGATAAGATTTGGAATGTGGGGCCTGTGTATTCCTCCACTCTGTTGAAGTTTCAGAGTTTACCGTACTGCCTGAGACATAGAAGATGCTCAGTCAATGTTTGTTGAGGGAATAAATGGATCAAGAGCAGAGTTCTGGGACAGGGCAAAGAGAAAAGTCCTCAGAGTGGCTTGAAATAATCTCCAGTGGCAGCCAGAGTTTTATATCACTAATCAACTTTCCCATTGAGTTTGGAAGCAAATCCCCCAAAGACCTTGTGAACTCAAGACCCTCCCTTTCCTGCTGTCAATTTCCCATTGCTTTTGTAGCAAATTATCATAAATGTAGTGGTTTAACACAGCACAGATATCTTGTAGTTCTAGACCCCAAAAGTCTAAGTGGGGTTCACTGGGATAAAAGTCAGTGTGTGGGCAGGGTTGTGTACCTCTGTAACTCTAGTGGAGAATCTTTTGACTTGTCTTTCCCTGTCCTCAGGCAGCCAGCATTCCTTGGCTCCTGGCACCTTCCACCTCCGAGGCCAGCCATGGCTGGTACATTCTTTACATACCACATCATTCCAACACTGTCTCTCCTGTCCCCTTCCACAGCTGAAAGAGTTTGATTTGACCAGTCACAGCCAGACAACCCAAGACAGCCTCCCCATCCCAACGTGTAGTGGATTATAAAGTTACAGCACACATACAACTCTTATTCCTTTTTGCTGTGTAACCTAGCGCAGTCACAGTGTCACAGAGATGAGGCTGAAGACAGTCCTCAGAGCCCCCATGCTGCCCCTGGATCTACCCATGCCATTTGGTGCTGTGGGTGGTGCAAATGTCTGAATGTTCTTTAAAAACTCGCACTGAACCTTCGTATCTGCTTCCCACACAGTGTTCTTGCACGGCCCTCAATTTAAAAATCTGCTCTGTATTTTTGCTAGAGATCAATATGTTCCTTCCTTCATTCAATGAATGCTTTGCCACTCTCGTTCTCTTGAAGACTCAGACACTGTCAGCCCAGCAGCCTAGAAGTCCCTCCTCAAGTCTCTGCTTTCTCAAGAGCAGCAAGACAGGGCCTTTCCGCTTGTCTTTAAGGTGGTTCATTGTTCTTGGCTGTAGCTCGAAACACAGAAGTTTGCTGTTACTACCGCTTGATGCCCTCTCTCTCTTCACCTCTCTGGACACTGTTCTTTATTCACATTGTTCGTTCTGGCCTCTCTGTCTGAATATGGTTGTTATTTTTTTTTTTTACTTTTATTTGTTTATTTATTTATTTTTATGGCCGGCTCAGCCTGCCCTGTGGGCAGGGCTGGTGCAGCATGTGGTGCTGGGGATTGAACCGTGGCCCCTGCAGCTGCCTAAGCCTTCCTAAGCAGGCACTTTAGATCACTGAACCATCCTGCCTGGTCCCTGAATATGGTTGTTCTTACTCCACCGGTTCACAGGCAGGTAGAAAGACTTGCTGGCAGTAGAGCAGAAGGCTCCAGGCAAGGAATCCTGCCTTTGCCAGAGCCGGGCTGTCGCGCTGTGCTTCTCCCCTCCAGGTACAGGGAGTGTTTCCCTGTGCCATCCGCCTTCGTCCTCACAGTCTTCTTTCTGGTTCCTTCCTCTTGAAAGCAGCTTTCTATGCCAGTAGGATATTTCCCATACAGCTCACTGTGGACTCATCCCATCCAAATTCCCACCTTCTCAGAGCCTCCCCTGGGCATGGTGAGGGCTTGTGAATCTTAATGTGAGAAGCTAGGACAGAGAATGCCACTCCGATGTTCTCGAGAGCAATCAAAGCTCTTGCAGTGGTGCTCTTAGCCCAGCAGCATATGGGTCTGCTCCACCTTGGGGCTCGTGGTGGCACTGCCTGGCCAGGGCTGTCTGTCCTTCTGCCTTCCCTCTGCCAGCCCTCCTCTAAGTCCTTTTGAATATGAGCTTATCAGAGAGCCCCCTTGGTAGCCACAAAGCTTCTTCAGATGTGCCTACCTTTATTCACATGGGGATTATTCATGAATATTTGATCAGAATTACACTTTTCAGACTCCCTTGTCTCCTTTGAGCTACCTTCCCTTTTAAAGTCTCTGTCCATAAAATGATGCCATTTATTGGGAGACATCACTTTGATTTGGGGAAAAAATGCATTCTAAAAGCCCAGAGAACATATTCAACTCTGTTCAGTCTTCAGTCTTTCAACTATTTTTCACCCTAAAATATTTAGCCATTTTCCTGGTCATTTTCCTCACCCCCAGAAGCATCCTTTTGCATATGGGAATTAAGTCCAGAGCAGCAGAAGCTTCCTGCTTTATGGCTGATAAAATCATCAGCAAAGCACAGCAAGCTAAGTCTTTATCTGATTTTCTGGTTTTAGCACGGCACGATTTCCTCCAATAACTCCATAGTGCATGGTAAATACTTGTGGGTGGACTCTGAATCTTATTTTCCTTTCCTATCAAATGGGAAAAATATACATTTTATCTACTTTTCGTAGGGTTTCTAGAGAAGATCAAATTAAAAAAAAGAAAGAAAAGAAAATATTTTGTAAAGCAAAGCTAAGTAGACAGAAAATGGAAATGATTCTCCCAAGATCTGAAGTATTTGAGAAACGACTTTACACTTAAGGATAAGACAGGATCTGCTTGGCTAAGGAGAGGCTACAAAAATAGTTCCAGGCACCAAATCGAGCCAGACTTAGCTAGCACCACAGGCTTGGGTTGTACCCATGTTGTCTTCCAGGAACTTTTGTGAGACTTGCAATTCAGCAAACGTAAGGGGAACTTGGAGAAGGGAATTTGAGTGTTAGGAAGTGGAATTGGTGTAGACAAAACAGAACAGACTGACAGGCTTCAGCCAGGAACAGAGGTGTTTAGAAGGTGATATGTCCATTTGACCAACACTTGACTAATGCTACTTGTTAGCTATGTAGGGCTTGATGAGTGGTATAAAAATAAAATCAATCTGACTTCTGTCCTCAGTGAGCTCTCAGTACAGTAAATACTGATTTTCAGATTCCAAACACTTATTCAGAAAAAGTTTCCAGTACCTTCTCGAGTGGGGGTAACTTGTTGGATGTGGAGCAGTAAAAATGAAAATATGCATTTTATCTGTCATATAATTCAGTATAGAGAAACACATGGATGCCCTAGTATAATGTAAAGGTTTCTTCATTAGTCACGAGAGGCCAGATTATACAGCCAGAACAAGCAACTCCAAAATTCCAGTCCCACGAAATAATGAGTGTTTAACTCCCCTTTGTGTCAGCTATTCACTCGGCATGCGGGATATCATTATCCAGCTAGTCCCAGGAGGGTGTCTCGATCCCGTGTCGCTGAGGACACAGAATGGGTCTGACGGATACAAATATATTTAACATCCTTGAAGAGAAGGTTAGGGGAAATCTTGCTCATACCTCACCAGTTTCAGGCTGACCCCTAACTGCCACATGAGGCCTGCTGTTTGAGGGTGTCTTTCTCCATCCTACCTTCTCAGCCCTCTCCTCAAGCCTGCCATCTGCAGAACCGGGCCCTTGGGACCTCTCACAGTAAACTCATGCTCTGCTCAGAACAGACTCTCGGTCCCCACTGCCAGCACCATACCATCCCTCCCCACCTGAATGAGCTCTGGGCTAAAGTGACCAGTATACATGAGACACGAGGAGGCACTTCTTTGTGAGAAATTCTAGTCACAGAAAACCAAGAATAGTGTTCATTTTACCTGAAAAATTCAAATGTGACTCCACTTATACAGCATTCATCCACCACAGCCGTTATGCCAAGCACTGTAGTGGGCACCAGGGAGCTGTGGTGAGCCACACTGAACTGTGCTATGCTTTCATGGGACTCGGTGGGAGAACAATTACACAAGCAGAACTTGCAAACTGCAGTAAAGGTCGGGAAGGAAAATAGTAATATCATGAGTCTACAAGGGACTTTGGGAAAGATTTTTTTCAGGAAAGTAACATTTGAGCTGAAACTTAAGAGTTGCAGTAAATTTATTTTTAACCCAGTCAGTGGTTTCCAGACAAGTGGCACTTCATACCAAGCATTTCACAATAAAAGTAAAGAAGTTTAACACTATAATGCTAGTCTTAAACTTGCATCATTCCCAATCATTAGATTTCATCTCTACTGGAATAATGAAATTACGAGTCATATGCTCTGAACTACACACATTTGGGCTAAAACCATTTCCTGTGACCATCATCTCTCACATATGTGTCTAATAATAAAATAATGGGGCCAGGAGTGGTGGACTGCAGTTACAACTCCAGAGTTTGAGAGGCTGAGGCAGGAGGATCGTTGTGAGTTCAAGACCATCCTAGGCTACAAAGTGGGTTCAAAGCCAACCTGAACTGCATAGTGAGACCCTGTCTCAAAAAACCAAAATTAAATAAATTAATTAAAAGAATGAGAATTGGTGGAGAAGTGATGTATTGTAGATAATTTCAAGCCAGGATTCCATCATGTGTCAAATATAAACCAGACACAGCAGAGAATGTCAAATGTTACAAAATGTGCTTTAACAATTTTGCTAATATTATGTAAATGAAAGCAAAGCATCAATTGGCCAGTTTTTACCAATTTTGAGTAAAAGATTTCTGTACTGAGGCCAAAATATCATGCTACCATAATGCAAATTAAATATCTCATTGGATTTTAAAAAACATCTCAGTTATGTCCTCAGTTTATCCCAGTTTAAGGTAGCCTGCCCATATGTTATATAATGCATTTTATCCATATTCACTCTCATAACTTGACAGATGGGAGGAATCTCGCAGTCACTTCTCCTAGCAGACAAAAGGCCGTTGGTTCTGCTCCACATGATGGTTTGTGAAGACAGAATATCACATGCTTCCGTTGATGATTATATAGCTCTATCCATCTGTCTGCCGCTGGAGGTTGGGAGACGGAGATACAGCTCCCACCGTCCCCGTAAACAAAAGTAGACCGTGCTGTCACCAGTCAGACACGCCAGCTAATTGGAGCTGTCGACAGACACAATATTCTGTGTCAACAGCTCTCGTAACAGTTTGAAACAGCAATGATACGTTGGTTGATGGTACGGATGACACATGTGTCGCTAATAGCATGCTAGAAATCTGACATAACTAGAAAGGAATTACTCAAATGGGATTCTTGGCCTCTGGTGTTCCCGTTCAGACTCACCAACCTCACAGAGGTAAGGCGGGAGGGGGTGTGATAACACATCTTTCTGTGTATCGCTTCACCACCTGACAGCTTAATTTGATACTCATAATGTCTAACTTTAAAATTAATCTTGCTAAAAAGATTTGTTTCAACAAGCCCCCAAGTCTTAAACACTGTTGGAAAATTAATAAGAAAAAAAAATGTTTATTTTTATAGCTTTGTAACTTGAGGTCAAAATTAAAAAAAAAAAAAAAAGATATTTTGTCAATTTTAGCATTTGGGTGACTGGATTTATACTGATCTTCAGGAAAGTGATTTTCACCCAGTTAAAGGTATACATTTGCTCATAAATTTAGCTGATTCTTGAACTTCATGATAGACAAAATATTCTCAAAATAGACACAGTTTTGACAAGGCTTTGGAACAGAAAAGCATATTGTTCACTAATCTCTGTGTAAACTGTACCTGCTGAGGAAACAGTACATTATGCGCTATATTAATTAAAACAGTCAGAAAGTTTCTGGGTGCTTTTGGATGACTTATTTATCTTATAAATAATTTAATCACTTCATTGCCTTGGTGTGAATTTGAGCTCAGCCACCTTCTTGTTCATACAAGTTGGTTAAGCCTTTGCGTCTCCATTTCCTCATCTATAAAACAGTTGTTGTACTAATAGCACCTGGCGTATATGACAACGAAGAATAAAGAGGTTAGTTCATGTGAAGCGCTTAGAAAAGTGCCTAGCCCATCATACAGTAATCAGTCAGTATTTATTTATTTATTTATTCATTCATTCATTCATAATGTTCTGTGTCCAAGGTAAAACTTTATAAATGAAAGCAAGCAAATACA
Organism: Myocastor coypus; assembly: GCA_004027025.1. Classification (NCBI taxonomy): domain Eukaryota; kingdom Metazoa; phylum Chordata; class Mammalia; order Rodentia; family Myocastoridae; genus Myocastor; species Myocastor coypus. The sequence goes on along the minus strand of PVJA010003710.1, from coordinate 51,355 downwards.
TCAAAATACATTAAATATATCAAAAAAAAAAAAAGTTGGAAGAAGCTTGTTTGGGAAGTCAAATAGGCCTTGGTATGAGTTATTGTTTGCATATTTACCTGGCTCTGTGACCTCATGTAAGTTTTTTAACCTCTCTTGATTCTAAGGGCTAATTCCTTTCCTTACCCGGATTTTTTGAAGATTTAAAATTATGTATTTAGGTCACACCACACAATGCCTGAAATATAGTGAATGTTTCATTAATTATACCTAGAATGATGATTAATACTTTGCATTATAGTGCACTTTTATCCTTAAACTTATTTTCTTATTTTTATCCTTTTATAAATCCTGCTGTTCTAGCCGGGCGTGGTGGCTCACACCTGTAATCCCAGCACTTGGGAGGCTGAGGCAGGAGGATCAGTGTGAGTTCGAGACCAACCTGGGCTACAAAAGTGAGCTTGAGGCTAGCCAGAGCTGCATAGTGAGACCCTGTCTCAAAAAGACAAAAAAAAAAAAAAATCCTGCTGTTCTGGCTGGTGTCATCAACAATATCTTCTTCCCTTACAGACGTTCCTAGACTTCAAGGATCATGGTAGAGTGATAAGCAGTAGCAAATCAGCAATTGTGAGATTTGGAGTCCAGAGACTGGAATATGGCAATTAGGGGAAGAGAAGGAGGAGGAAAATGGGATCTGAAGGACTCAGCAGGGATCCCAAGTGAGAACTGGAGCTCAGGAGGAGAGTGAAGTGAGGGATTTCAGTGCGGAAGAGGCAGGTGGAAAGCAGTGCTTTCTCCCAGCTTTGTAGCACGAGAGAGGCAGCTCAAACCTACAGAGGCACAGTGAGCATGGGAGATTCCAGAGGCCTCCATGGAGAAATGAACCAGTGGAACAGCACCGGACACTGTGGGCTGCAGTGGCTGGTGAGTTAGTCAGACTCAAAAATTCACAGGAGAACGTGATGGGCTGGTCATCATTTCAGCAAGGGGCTGACTGAACCTGGAACTTAGAGCAATAGTGGCTTGGCTTCTTCTCAGGGTTTCCAGTGTCCAACTGAGGCACAGCTGGGGAGACATCCAGAATTGAGGAACCAAGATTAGGCCAACAAGAGGCACCCACAGTGTTATGGGATGAAAACCTAGGGCTTCGGTCTCACATTCAGAAACTAGGATCAGTCTAAATTTTCCTGTAGTTGGTCCTGCAGCTTGGGATAATCCACTACCCTGAGTAATTCTACTGCAGGCTTGCTGCGGTAACCCAACATAGATATGGTCTCTATCTGTTCCCTTTGCCTACTAATGACAGCAGAAACATGCCCTGAGGTCATCAGGTCTTTTTTTTTTTTTTTTTTCTTTTCCTATCTTTCTTCCTTTTAACTTTATCTTTTTCTTTTATATATATATTTTGTGAGTGTAAACATTGTTTCTAGCTCTTTGGTTGTTTTTTCTTGTCTTATTCTTCTGTTTCTTCTTTCTTTCTTCCTCTCTTGTCTTATTCACCAGTTTCCTGAAGCCTATGTAATCCTTCTTAGTCCTTTATCCTTACTTCCAATCTCTTCTTCTTCTTTAATTTATCTATTGTTCCCTCTTACACTTTTAAAAATTTCTCCCATGAGGATAAAATCACTTTACTGAGAGGATATTTATAGCATACAGGTTTGTTATATAACTATAAAATCTTGTTCATATGGTTAAAAATAGCAGATTTTTACTACAGTTTAACATTTTCTAGACTTTTCTTGATCCTATTATTATTCTGACTGTGCTACTATATCCAGGTAATATGCTTGTTCTAATCATTTTGTCTTCCTGGCCAGTGCCAGAGAACCAGGGGCTAGGTCAAACGGGTGGCAACTTCTTATCCCCAGTAATCACAGAGGTAGGATTTTACAAGTTCTAAAGCCAAAAGCTAGCTATGCATAGAAGACAACTGTAATGGTTGCCTGATTATGTCAACTTGGGAAATTTAGAAGCTTAACTACACTAGCTCAACAATTCTACACCCTAGGGTGTTGAGGACCTACCTTAGGGCAGCTTGTTGATTGAGGGTACAAAGGGAAAATGCAGAAGGACAGATCTTCTGTATTTTGGAAGAACTACAGTCTTCATCTTTATTTTGGCCATCATCCTCTGGCTTCAGGTTCAGACTCTTTCACTCCTGCCTCAGGTCCTTCAGCTTTCTGGTGTAAATTCTTCAGACTTCCATCATAGACCCATTGGGCTTTTGATATGGATGTACACAGAACACTGCAGTGAAATCCAGACCTTGGACTGAAACCTTTGATCTCCATTATATAGATGTCCTCTGAACATTTCCTCATTCAATTCTGTGGCTCATGTTCATAAGCCAATCTTGTGATTTCTTGTACATTTGTATATCTTGTGTTACATCAGTTTCTCTAGTAAAACACTGATTGCTACATCTACAAAAAGTAGTTGTTTACTAAGGAGTTCTTGGTCTAGTGATAAAGCTGTCTATCATAAGCTACTCACAGGCATCAACACAGAAACTAAACTAAAAGAAAAACAAGAACAAAAAAATGACAAGATATAAAAACAAGAGGAAAATCCAGACTTACAGCTCACCCAACACAATCTCAGGGAGCAGTAAATGGAGGAATTAAAAAGCCCCTCATCTGAACTCTTTGAAATGATAATAGTATAAGTAACAAAGTAAATGAATGGGGCTCTGTAAAAAATCAGAAACAAACTCTCGGGTAACTAAAGAAATGATGGCAATAATGAAGGACATCTACTAAATCTAGAACACATACAATTTTAAAAAGAGACTAGAAAAAGTTGTAAATCGTGACCATCCAACATACAAAAGAAATATAATCCATAAAACAGACTCAAACACATATAGAAGAGATTAAAAATTATACTGAACATATGCACAGAAGAATCAATCAAAGTGAGTACAGAATATCAGATCTAGAAGACAAGTTCGTGGTTAGCAAGCATGAAAAGAAAGATTTCTTTAACACAGCAAGAGGCCACAAAATGCAATCAAACAGCTGCTAAATTATGTAAAGAACAATAACATAAGACTGAGTAGAGTCGATGAAAATGCAGGAGAGAGTGCAAATGGCATAAAAAACCTGTTCATAGAAGTAATGGCAAAATACTTCCCACGCATCAAAAAAGAAAATGACATACAAATACGTGAAGCATGTAGAACTTCAATTAGCCATGAGCAGATTTCAACAAGGCATATAACAGTCAAGGTTCCAGATATTAAAAGCTGTGAGAGAAAAGAAGCCTGGGCCCGGTGGGATGGCTCAGTGGTCCAAAGCGCCTGCTTAGGAAAGTTTAGGCGGCTGTAGGGACCAAGGTTCGATCCCCGGCACCACATGCTGCGCCAGCCCTGCCCTCAGGGCAGGCTGAGCTGGCCATAAAAATAAACAAACAAACAAAAGTTCTGAAACAAGAAAAATAAAAAAAAAAGAAAGAAAAGAAGCCTGTAAAGAAAATCTGTAGGAATTACAAGAGACTACTCAACACAAATTCTCTAGTAAAGGAGAGTTTGGTGTGAAGTATCTCAAGATCTAAAAGAAAATAACCTCCAATTCAGACTGATGTAACCTGCAAAACCATCCTTCAAAATTTATGGAGAAATAAGATACTTACATGGCAAGGAACACCTGTAGAAATTCATGACCACCAATCCAGCACTCCAAAGTACTCTGAAGGACATTCTAGAAAGAGGTAAAGAAAACTATAATTCTATGAATTCAAATAGAATGAAGCTATCAGACAAGGCAAGTGGTTAAACAGAAAGGAAAGAAAATGAAGTAACAATACAAAATTATATGGCCAGTTGTGGTGGCACACGCATGCAATGCCAGCATTTGGTAGGCTGAGGCAAGAGAATCAGTGTGAGATTGAGACCAGCCTGGGCTATAAAAGTGAGCTCAAGGCCAGCCTGAACTGCATAGCAAAACCTTATCTTAAGACAAAAAAAATTGTATGACAAGGATAAATGAATACATATTAGTTATGACCACCATTGTTAATGGTCTCAATTCACAAATAAAATAAAATAAAATAAAATAAATCAGCCCAGCAAAATGGATCAAGAAATAAGATCCAACAATATAGTGTATACAAGGAACCAATTTAACTCTAAAAGAAATTCATACAGTGGAAGTCAAAAAATGGAAAACAATCTGCTATGTAATAAGATCCTAGAAAACAAAACTAAAAGTAGCTGTTAATTTGAAGACATAAGGAATTTCATGAAAAAGACTGATCAAGAGAAAGAAAGTATATTACTACATACTTGTGAAGGAAAGAAATAAAATAATAAATATATATGTGCCAAATCTAGCACACACAACAGTATAAAATTAAATATTAACGCACATGAAAAATCAAGTAGTTTTTATATAATTGTAGGACCTCAATCCTCCTCTGTCACAAAAATATTCAATAAAGAAACATCAGAACTGAATCAAATAATTAAGTAGATAGACTTAGTACATATCTAGAGTACCCCAAATCAAAACATCAGAATGAGCATTCTTCTCAGGTACGCACAGGACATTCTCCAAAATAGACTACATACTACATAATAGTACATGCTTAAGCAAATGCAAAAGAATTGAAATTATCCCATGAATATTATTAAACCATGCTTCAGTGAAGCTATAAATCAGTGGCAAAAAAAAAAATCCTTTAAAAATCTACATGAACACAGTTTAAGTTAAAGAATAAATTGAGTTGGTGAGGTAACTCACTGGTATAGTTGCTTGTCTGGTAAGTGCAAGATCCTGAGTTGATCCTTGGTATTGGAAAAAATGTTAAATGGAATAAAGAAAAGGACAGAAGAAAGAAGTAAAAAATATATTTATGTATACAAGCAGGATAATTTAAATAACTGTACTGACAATTTCAGCTGGTCTTTTGAAAGAAGCAGTTAATGCTTAATTTTTTTCTTTTTATTCTTCTTATTTTTTATTTTTAATTTCTTATAACTTGTTTTAAACCAAAGCACATTTATATCTGGTAACCCAAACAGCTAATTTGAAAACATCATGCAATACAGCAAACATTGTTGAATTGCTATTAGTTTGCTAGTGAAATTTTGTTTCATTTTAAAATGACTTTTTATTACTGTTTTGTACTGTTTAAAAATAAAAAATATATTTTTACGAAAGGATAAATTTGATGGTTTCTACAATTAAACGCTATTGCTAGTACAGCATACTAGAACTGATGGGATACAATGTAAACAGCCCTATGAGGGAAATTTACACTGTGAATTCCCTCATTGGAAAAACAGAGCAAGCTCAAATAACCTATCATTGAACTGGGAGCTTCTATAAAGAGAAGAGCAAGTCAAGCCCAAACCTCAGATAAGGAAGGAAATGATAAAGCTGAGAGCAGAAATTAACACAGTGGAGACTAAGAAGACAGAGAATCAATAAATCAAAGAGTTGGTTCTTTGAAAGATTAAATCAAATTAGCAAACCTGTAGTCAACCTTATCAAAAAGAGAAAAGACTCAAATCCATGCAGTTAGGAATGAAAATGATGAAATTACAATAGATCCAGCAGAAATCCAGGTCATTGTTATGGTTTGTGTCTAGTTGTCCCCCCAAAGTCTCATACAGTCATGGAGTGGTGAGCTTCTAGAGTTTGTAATTAATTCATGATCCAATGCTGCCATTATGGGTATGAGTGCTGCTGGGATTATGGGTGTGAGTACTGCACGCAACCTGAGGCAGACAGCCTGAATGCAATATAAGGAGGGGAGAGGGGCTTGATCTTTGCCTCTACTGCTGCTGTGGCCACTACTCTTCCATTTTGCTCCCACTGTTTTGCCATTTTCTGCCATGTTCCACTCTGCTTTGGATCCAGCTGATTATGGACTGAACCTCCTCAAACTGTAAGCTAAACAAACCTTTCCTTCCTTAATTCTGGATATCAGGTGTTTTGTCCCAGCAATGAGAGAAAAGTAACCAAAGCAATTAACTTAAAAACCTATATTCTAATAAGATGGAAAATAGAAAACAAATGGACAGATTTCTAGATATAAATAAATACCAGGTCTGAATCAAAAAGATGCAAAATTCTAAATAACCCAATATCTGTCAAATAAATTAAGATGTAATTTAAAAGCTACCAACAAAGAAAAGCCCTGGTCGAGATGGATTCAGTGATAAATTCTACAAGAAATTTAGAGAAGATCTAATGTCACTACTCTTCAAACTCTTCAATGAAATTGAAAAGGAAGCAATGCTCCCTAACTCATTCCTGGAAATAAGCATTTCCCTGGTACCAAAACTAGAGAAGGACACACTCAAATAAAAGAACTAAAAGCCAATCTCCCTTTTGTCAACATAGCCACAAAAATCCTCAATAAGATACTGGCAAACAGAACTCAATGTGTCATCAAACATATTATGCACTATGACCAAGGAGGATTCACTGCAGGAATGCAGAGATGGCAAAACATATGCAAATCAATAAATGTAGTACATGCTATTAACAGAAAAGGTGGCAAAAAACACATAATCACCTAACAGGTGAAGAAAAGCCATTTCACAAAGTCCAACATCTAGTCATTATAAAATAAAAACTACAGAGAGTTGGGATAGGTGGTCTTTGTCTCAATCTGATAAAAGCCATCTATAACAAACCAACAGTTAATGTCACACTAAATGGTCAAAAACCTAAAGCTTTCACTACAATCAGGGAAAAAAAATAAAGATGTCCACTATCACCACTCCTATTCAGTGTAATTCTGGAAACATTAGACAAGAAGAATTAAAAGGAATATGGATAGGAAAGGAAGAAGTTCAACTATCATTTGCAGATGACATGATGTAGAAGACCCTGGAAACTCTACCAGAAGACTCCTAGGTCTTATAACTAACTTCAGTAACAGAGCTGGAGACAAAGTCAACACTTGAAAATCAATAGCCTTCCTGTACAGAAGAAGCTCATGTAGAGAGAAATCAGGGAAACCACACCCTTTATAAGATATTTTTAAAAATGAAATATCTAGGAATCAATCTAATGGAGGATGTAAAAGATCTTTACATTGAAAAATGCAGCACTCTAAAAATAGAAACTAAAGAAGATATCAGAAAATGGAAAGATACGCCTTGCCTAGGGGTAGCAAGAACCAATATAGTGAAAATGCCCGTGCTTCCAAAATGGTTATAAAAGATGTAATGAATCCTGGTCAAAATATCAATAGCATACCTCACAGAATTAGGGAAGCCAAATCTAAGATTCATTTGTAACCAGAAGAGACCTAGAGTACCAAAAGGACTCTGGGCAGCAAAGTCAAGGTAAGGGGCATCACAACTTTTAGCATTAAATTATATCACAAAGCTACAAGAATAAAAATAGCATGGAACTGGCAAACAAACAAACAAAAATAGATTCAAGAATTAATGGAACAGATTTAAAGATGCACAAACATCTCCAAAAACACTGAGCCACTTTATCTTTGACAAAGGAGCCAAACATCTACACTGAATGAAAGAGCCTCTTTGATAAGTGGTGCTGAAAAAAATTGTTTTGCACATTCCAAATATTAAACCTAGAGCCATATCTTTCACCATGCACTAAACTAAAGCTGAAGTGGATCAATCACCTAAATATTAAAAGAGAAACATTAATTCTGCTGGAAGGTAGAAGATGTAAAACTCTTGAAGCCTTGGGTGGAAGCAATGATTTAATGAACAAAAATCCCAGATACAGGGAATATTACAAAGAATGAACCACTGGGATTGCATCTTATTAAAAAGCTTTCAGAGATGAAATAAACCACTAACAAAGTGAAGAGGCAATCCACAGTGTTGGAGAAAATTGTTACCAGTTGTTCCTCGGGCAAAGGAGTACTATCTAGGATATATAAAGAACTAAAAAGTCAAACTTCCCAAATTTAAATATCCTATCCAAAAATAGAAAGGAATGGACGCCTCTCAGATGAAGAAGTAGAAACAGAAAATAAATATATGAAAGAATGTCGAACATCATTGGTTACTTGAGAGATGCAAATTAAAACAATAATGAGATTCTATACAAAGAAATTTGTAATAATAACCATTCTTTCTAGGGGTAGAAAATTAGCCCTAGAAAGAATGGTTATTATTAGGAACTCAGCCAATAACAAATGCTACAGTGCTGTGCAGAAAAAGGAGTCTTTCTCCACTGTTGGTGAGAGTGTAGACTAACACAATCACTGTGTAAATCGTGTGAAATTTCCTCAAAACAAAAACTAGGACTACGGGTTGCATTTGATCCCACTATTCGTGTTCTTGGTATCCTCCCAAAAAAATTAAAAACATCACATCACAGCAATATATGCACAGCCATGTTTATAGAAGCACAGTTTGTAACAGCTAAATCTTGGAAACTGCCCAATGCCCATTAATGGATGAATGGATAAAGAAGACATGGATTTCTATTCAGTGGAATACTATTGTGCCATAAAAATAAATTTGAGATATTTGTAGGTAAGTTGATGCAACTTTTAAGGAAAATAATTCAAACATACACACTTAAATATCACGTTCTCGCGGAACCTCCATCTTCCAGTAATTTGTCAAAATGACTAACACAAAGGGCAAGAGGAGGGGAACCCGTTATATGTTCTCCAGGCCCTTTAGAAAACATGGGGTGGCTCCTTTGGCCACATCCATATGAATCTACAAAAAGGGTGACATTGTAGACATCAAGGGAATGGGTACTGTGCAAAAAGGAATGCCTCACAAATGTTACCATGGCAAAACAGGAAGAGTTTACAGTGTTACCCAGCACGCTGTTGGCATTGTTGTAAACAAGCATGTTAAGGGCAAGATACTTGCCAAGAGGATTAATGTACGTATTGAGCATATTAAACATTCAAAAAGTAGTGATAGCTTCCTGAAACGTGTCAAGGAAAATGATCAGAAAAAGAAAGAAGCCAAAGAGAAAGGTACTTGGATTCAACTGAAGTGCCAGCCTGCCTCTCCCAGAGAAGTGCACTTTGTGAGGACCAATGGGAAGGAACCTGAGTTGTTGGAACCTATTCCCTATGAATTCATGGCATAAACTGGGATGTAGTTCTGCCATTCAACGCCTAATTGACAGCTTAAGTGTTCTAGGTCCTGTATAAAAATAAAATTGCCCTGTGTTGTAAGCGTGATTTTCTTAGTTGAAGAGGTATGTGGTGCCTTCTTACCTCAAACATATCTCAGCAGATTTTCACTATAGTGAGTAATTGTGTCTGGTCTTTACTCCAGTGTTTTCTTGCTGAAAAGTATTGCTGAGGTATTGTGCAGGTATATACCCAAATATTTATAAAATATTTATATTGGCTTGAAGATCTTGTAAATCACCATTGGGAAAAGATGTATCCAAATAAATGGAAGTCACTTAAGAAATAAATGTAAGTCCATTTCAATTAAATAAACTGTTTAAAGCAAAAAAAAAAAAAAAAAAAAAAAAAAAAAAAAA
>PVJA010003710.1:0-41821 GCA_004027025.1 Myocastor coypus | reverse complement strand
CACCAATCCTCCTGCCTCAGCCTCCCAAGTAGTGGGATTACAGGCGTGCGCCACCACTCCTGACTGTATAATAGATGTTGTGAAAGAGGAAGAAAGTGTTCAAATTGGAAGGAGAACAATGGAGCAAATGAAGGAAAAGGACGGAAGAAGAGACCAGAAAGAAAACATAGAAACGAAGCTTTTGTAAACAAGGAAAAAAGTGGTTTGAGGGAGGGAAAGGTAGTGGAGAAAAAGAAAAATGAAGATGTACTATGTACAGGTGCAAATCCCTATAGTTCTTATGATCATGATGTAAATCTAAAGTGTGCCAGGAGCTTTAATTTTTAAAAAATTAGCTACATTTCCTCTCTTTCCTGATCCGTGGAGCTGATAATGGGACTCATTTACTGCCTCCTTCATGTCTAAGATTTTTCTTTTCTTCTGCATGAAGGTCTTCTTAATCAGTTGCTCTCTTAGAAAACACAATGCTTAACAAATCTAGGGGGAAAAGCCATCTCCATGGTGAGCTCTACCTAATAATTTAAAGACCTGTGTGTGTGTGTGTGTGTGTGTGTGAGGCTCAGCCCACCAGGGGGTGGGGCAGCCATGGCATGTAGTGCTGGGGGATCAAATTTCAGACCCTGCGCTTGCTTAATCTTGCCTAAACAGGTGCTTTAGACCACTGAACTGTTTTGTGCGCTCCCGCTGTGCCTTTCTTTAAGTAGTTGTAGCTCATAACCAAGTGAAGATAAACCATCTTTCCCTTCCCATTTCTAGTAATATAATCCAAAACTTATACTCTGCCATCAAAATTTCTGCAGATATTCCAACTTAGCTGGTTAGACGATAGAACACTCCATTTGATGTTTCCCTGTTACAATCAGCTAGCCCTTTCTTCTTTAATATGGAAAGTGTAATTGTGGTACATGCCTTCGCTCACAGGCCTTCATTCATTACCTCTGTAGGCTGGAGACTTAAAAGTTGGATGCACTAAAGTTCTTCAAAAGAACTCCTCTGCAAAATATGTGTCACAGTGAACTTGGGATAAGTTAGTGGCAACAATCCACACAACTAAAGCGTGACAAGTCATTGGCTCAATGCTGAGCCTAAGACCATAGAATTGAAAGACATGAAGCTCAGGTATGTTGGCCAAACTGTGGGCCAGGCAACCAGAGCTTCAGTCTCGCGTTAGATTGAAGGCCGGGTTGCCTGAGTCAAGTTGCTGACCACAGAGCTGTGTGAGCTGCCTTGGCTTCGATCTTCTTCCGGTGCACATCGCCACGGGCTTGGATCCGCGCCGCACTGGCCACGCTGGAGGCCTGGCCGTCACTGTCAGTATGGCAGCTGCCGGAGATGGGATTCCGCCGACAAGCACAGGAAGATCAGGTGAGGTGTCACCCAGGCCCAGGGGGGCTCAGTAAAATAGTCAGGGTATATGTGACATGGGGCCTGGTTAACCTGGCTGAGGATGATCTCCTTTGTCATGATTTTTTTTTTTTTTCATTTATGTATTTGGTACAGGGTCTCACTACACAGCTCAGACTCATAGTGATCCTCCTGCTTTCAGCCTCCCCAGTGCTGGGATTACAGGCCTGTGCCACCACTGCCTGACTTGGGCACCGTTTCAGTGCGCCCAGAGGTGGGGCTGCCAAAGCAGGTGCTTAGTCGGCTGAGCTATCTCGCTGGCCCAGGATGATCTCCTTTGGAATAGCTTCAGTCACTGGTGTGACCAGAACAATGAGAACAGTTGCTCACCAATGTTTCATCCTTCCCTTCAGCAAATATTGATCACCTACAACAGTGTTCCTTCCACAGGCCAAGTCATGGGAACAGGGCAATGGGATAAAATGACAAATGGGATAAAAGCACTGTCTTTCTGATACTACCTTAGGGTGGGGCAGGTGGATGAGGAGCAAGATAAAGGAGCAAGAGAGTTAGGATCTCAGTAACCATTGCTAAGGAGAAAAGAAAATATGCAGGAATGAAGATGAAAAGTGGAGGTGGAAGTTTCAGTTAGGGTTTCCAGGGAAACCATACTGAGAGAGTGACTCCCGAGCCAATGCCTGCAGGGCGTAAAGGGCCCGGCAACCTGCGCTCCTGGGAAGAGCACAGCAGAGAGCGGTCAGAGGAAGAGCAGAGGCCCTGGGCCAGAGTGGGGCAGCAGTGTGCAGAGTGGGGTCAGGCGGCTGCGGGGCAGGGTGAGGGATGTGATCGGAGAGGAGCGCGCAGCTTCCTAGGCCATCAGAGATTTAGGGTTTCACTCTGATAGGAGCCAGAACCATTAGAGACTTCGAGGAGGAGGAGGTATAAGACTTTAAGTAGAAACATAGTGAGGCCTGCGCTGAGAGCTACACTCTGCTTTGAGAACAGACAGGAGGGCGGGGGAGGGGAGGAAGGACAGTCCTCCCAAAATTCCTCCAGGAGGGGCCCGGCAGGATGGCTCAGTGGTCTAAAGCGCCTGCTTAGGAAAGCTTAGGCGGCTGCAGGGACTGCAGTTTGATCCCCAGCACCACATGCTGCGCCAGCCCTGCCCTCAGGGCAGGCTGAGCCGGCCATAAAAATAAATAAATAAACAAAAGTTCTGAAACAAGAAAAAATAAAATAAAATAAAATAAAAAATTCTTTAAAAAAAGAAAAATTCCTCCAGGAGAACGTATAAGCCTCCTTGGTAGATGAGGAGTAGGGCGGCTGGGAGGTGCGTAGGTGATGAGGATGCTGTCCTGGTGAGTATGATCGGTGCCCTCAAAACCTGGCCTGAGTGGGCAAGGCCCTCCCTCCGCCACGTGCAGACGCTGCTAGAGAGAGAAACAGGCCTTAATGCAGCGGTTCTCAATTTGTGGGTCGCGACCCCGGCGGGGGTCGAACGACCGATACACAGGGGTCGCCTAAAGCCATCAGAAAATGTTATTTATTTGGAATCACAGCTTGAAGTAGCCACCAAAATTATTTTTTGGTTTGGGGTCACCGTAACATGAGGAACTGTACTGCGGGATCACAGCATTAGAAAGGTTGAGAACCGCTGCATCGCTTAGTTCCTTCATTTCAGATTTGTGGCTCGCCAGAGCTGTGAGAACCAAATTTCCAGACTGGTATTTTTTGATACAGCAAGAATGGGCTGAGGTAGGAAGGACCAGAGGCAAAGCAGATGGCAGAGGCAGAGAGGCAGGGAGGCCAGGAGGAGACTTATCCGTAATGTAAACAGGTGAGAGAGGCTGGTGGCGAGAGGTGGACAAATGATAGATGTACTCTGAAGACTGACCTCAAAGAGTTCGCCCACAGATCAGCTGTGGGAGAGGAGAGGAAGAGGAGCCTCAGCGGTCGCGGAAGGCTTTCTCTGGAACTGGGAGGATGGGGATCCTTCGCTGACAAGAAGTCTGAAGCAGGACGCTGGGAGGGCTGCTCCGGAGCCCAGCTGTGCTGGCTTGGTGAGTGGCGCTGTTAGCCCTGGAGCGGGGGATCCAGTCCCACAGCTGGACGCGCAGATCCAACGAGGTCAAGGCCAGAAGGTTACGCTTGGGAGCCATTGTCCTGTGGATAGTGTGTAAGGTCCTTAGACTTGAGTTTATGTCAAGCACGAGTTTAGATGGAAAAAATGATCCAAAATGGAAGACCAACAATAAAGTAAAATAGCGAGGCCACTTGGAGAGATAGCTCAGCAGTCTAAATGCCTGTCTGGCAAGTGCAAGGACCCGAGTTCAATCCGTGGTACTGCATGGCGTGCTGACCCTGAAATCCCCGGTGTACTATGCTAGCTACTATAATCATAGCGCTGGGGAGGCTGAGACATGAGGAGCTCTATGAGTCTGAACTGCGTAAGGAGAACCTGTCAAAAATAAATACAGTTAGCTGGGTGTGGTGGCGCACATGTATAATCCCAGCACTTGGGAGACTGGGGAAGGAGGATTGGTGTGAGTTCGAGACCAGCCTGAGCTACAAAAGTGAGCTCAAGGCCAGCCTGAGCTGCATAGCAAGACTCTGCCTCAAAAAGACAAAAAAAAAAAAAAAAAAAAAAAAAAAAAAAAAAAAAAAAAAAAAAAAAAAAAAAAAAAAAAAAAAAAAAAAAAAAAAGAATCCAAACAAATAAATACAATTTAAATTACAACACCAACAAAACCACTAAGTTCTAAAGCAAAACAAAGTGAACAAAACTCCAGCACTTTTCCTGAGCACGTGGGTTTGTTAGCTGACATGCTAGCCTGACATGCGCATTAGCTTGACGTCCACTGCTGCATAAGCAGTAATCCTGGATCTGGCTGGCTCAGCAGCCAGCACAGACCCGTGGTGAGCACAGAGCACAGAACCGGCTGGAGCAAATCTTATACTGGAAATAAATTTCTACCCCAAATCACTAAGCTTGAAGGCTTGGAATAGCTGATAAGATCATTCAAGTATAATAATATTTGTATAAGCCAGAACATTAAAAGGTAAAATAACTGAATACATATCTAATCTCTCTGTCGGGATTTAACAGCCATCTGACCTGGCTTATTTTTTTCTCAGAGCTTCACTTAGGCTGACCTTACTTGACTAAAGACTGGATTTTTATAAATGTGTTCATTTTAGTTATATTTAGTCATATCTTTAAATTACAAACACATGTGTTTTAAAATAGTATAGAGAACACTTGTGCTTTCATAAATGTGAATATGAAGAAACCCTAGATATTAATTGATGAATGAAAAAAATGTAAAATAAACATATCCAGCCAAGTTATAAAAAAGTCAGAGAATCAAAACAAATCTCACTTGGGAAATACTGACGGAGATTACCAAAGAACCCCAAATACTAATTGATTAGCTCAGAGCCAATAAATGAAAGAGTCCTAATTTAGTAGACAGTCTAGCTCCAGAAGGAGTTTTGTTCCCCTAGATAACCCAAAGCCTTGGCCAGTCCAGTAAAGGACCCTCTTGACTGTAGATGTGATGTGTAATCTATATTTCAAAGAAGAGATAAGGGAAAAAAGATTAACTAATAATAATAGAGAAAATAAAGAAAGAATAAAACCATGGTACTGAGAACTTCACAGTCTGTGTCTGTGTAAGTTTATTGATCAGTTCTTTATTCAGTTTAAGATGCAGTAAAATTAATGTATTGGATCTCTAGAGTAGAATCAGTTCTCTTTCAACACCGTATTTCAACGCTTGTGGAACTATGTTAAGCCCTAATTTTTTCATTGAAAGAAGTGAAGGTACCCTTAGGAGACATTCAAAGTTTAAAGAGTAGGGAAATAAAGCCACTGGGGAGCATTTGTCTCTATCAACAAGTCCCCCAGTCATGGGTTAAAGAGCACATATTCACATGGACAGGGCTCCATGTGCACTTTCGGCAGAGTGTTCATTTCTGGTGTCACAGGACCTAAGAGAAGATCCCAGCTAAACAGTTTTCTCTCTAGGGGTGTGCAGCATGCAGGTTCCAGAAGGCCCCAGGAGGAATCCGTCCTCCAAACACTGTGACCGTTATTTACCCTAACTGGGACTGGCAGCTGGGCTCTTCATGTTATGCAAATGGCCTCTCACTCTGGGAAGAAAGGACCAAGCTCAGGCACTTGCAGGGCAAACATTCACTGCTGCAGGAAAGGGGCCAGCGCAGGAGAAACCTGACAGCAGGGAGTGGATGGCACAAGGCAGCGCCAGAAACATCTTCCAAAGCAGGAAATGCTGAAGGCAGATTCTGCTTGCTGGGAACTGCTCAGCACTGGCAGCCCTGGAAAACAACTGACGCAGAGTATTTCCTCTCTTCCATGTCCTTCTTCTGGGTGAATTTGTTTGTCAAACACTTTTTAAGCAGAAAGTTATAGAATGGTACAGAGGGAAGACTGTAGCTGAAGGGCTCTGGGGGCAAGAGAAGAATGATAGAAAAAGGAAAGGGAAAAAACCCCCCACAAAAAACAGCATATCAGAAGCTTGACAGACCTGAGCAGGAGATAGTCTCTTTTTAATGCTATGGCTTTGGATACTGAACAAGATTCTCAACTGCTCTTGTTTCTCAGTTTCCTTTTCTACAAAATGGGCACAAAGAGACTAACTCATAGTAGGACCTATAGCGAGATTGACTAGATACTTTGTGCTTCCAACCAATGTGGCAATGACTGGTTGCTATCCAGGCTGAGAATTCAATTATTTAACTTCTCCACACTCAAAGTACGGCATTTCCTGAGAGTCTAGGGATGTAGAGATTGTCGGAAGCTTGAAGAAGTAACCCTATAGCCACCTTATTTCTTAAAGCTAGTCCATTCAACAAGCAACATTGACACTGCTCAGAAGCAGGGCTCTTTCTATTCAATTGTAAGATGTGTGACTGAAATCCATGGGTGACTGTTTCATACTCACAGGCTCTGATGTGTTTCTTTCTTCAGTTGTAGTGCGTGCAAAGCAGAAGGATGCCATTTGCAAGGAAGGACCATGTGCCTTCCTTTCCATTCCAAACCCGTTTTTGTACCCATAAATAAAATGCTGATTCATTTTATGAGCTTTCATAATTTAAATAAATGAACCCATATTATGTGTATTTTTGTGAGACTTGGGGCTGGATGATAGGTTTTGAAGTTCATGTGATAGATCCACCCTTTTCAATATTATTTAATGTTCTCTGATGTGAATATTTCAGAACGTATTATGCAATCTTCTATTGATGTGAAGCTAATGCTTTACTTTTATTTCACTGTTTTGCTGTCTTGTGGTTCAGCTTCATACCATTACACATTGGCTGCTTCAGGCATCCTTGTACAGGTCTCCTATTCTGAGTTGGAGTGTGAACTTTGAACTGGATTTCTGAAATATTATAAGGCATTGAATTGGACAAGGCTTTCTCTGTAGTAAGCAGCAATTTAGACTCAATCACACATCACGAAAAACACAAGCAAAATTCTCAACTTTCCTGTGCTTCCATTCTAATGATTCTGGGAGATGGAGAGGAAGCCAAATAAAATGGAAATTCTATCTGTTGGAAGGTGCTAAGTATTACATTGAAAGCTGAAAGAGGAAGAGGTAAGAGGAAGAGTTGGGAGAGTTTCCAACTTCAAATTGAGGGGCTAGGCAGAGCCACTGGTCAGGTGACACATGAACAGATTTGGAGGTGAGACCCAGAGCTTGTGGGTATCGGAGGGAGAGTATTTTAGAGTACACATGTCTTGAATTTCATTTGATGATGCTAAATGGTTTTTAAATGGTTGTTCCTGTTTGAGTTCCTACTGGCAGCCTCCCAGCTCCTGGGCTCCAGATCTTGGATAACTGTTATAATTGTCACACTATGTCAACTTGAAAAGTCGAGAAGCTTAACTAAGTAACTCAGCAGTTCTTCATCTTGGGATGAAAAGGACATGATGCCCTTACCACTCTAGGATGCTGCTCACTCTTCTACACATACACTTTAGTACATTTCTCTGCATCAGAATCAAAATTTATTCTTAAGGACCAGCCAGATAGCTCAGCAGATTAAAGCACTGCTTAGGCAGACATAGAGACCAGGGTTTGGTCGCTGGCATGCCGTACCAGACCCTCCTGGGTGTGGCGGTGCATGCCTACAATCCCAAAGCTCGGGAGGCTAAAAACAGGAGGATCACTATGAGTCCTATCTGTGTAATGAGATCCTGTAGACTCTGTAATAAATGCTTTAAAAAGTTGTTCTTATGTTCACAAACATTTGGCATGTTGTATGTTATTAGTTTATTTGTGGTTTTATCTATTATCATAAATACAGTTTTAGTTATCTTTCAGTCATTTGTTAACCTATAGAAATGTAGAGCATGGAACAAAGTACTACAAGTCTTTCAATAAAACAAATTCCAGGCCAGTCTGATACACCCCACAAAACTCTCTTTCAAGTATAATGGAGAAGTGAAATACTTTCAGGACAAAGAACAACAAGAATTTCATGATGACAAAGCCAACCCTACACAGTTTACTAAAAGGTATTCTAGAGAGGGATCAAAATGACCATAACTCCATGAAGGAGCATGGAAAGAATCCACCAAACAGGACAAATAATTAAACACAGGAGAAAAAGATGTACACAACAGCAGTCTTTCAATTTTTTTTTTTTTTGAATCAGCAGCAAAATATTTCCATCATCATATTCTACAGATGGACTTCGTCTGCGCCATATGGCTCATGATTCGGTCTGGGTCTACAGGGTGAATATCAAGGAAGTAGCAGTAGCTCAGTCCCACAAGTGATACCTGGCCAGTAGTTTAAGCATCATGGACACTGTCCATGTACACAACATACTAGAACTTCGTGTAATATCCTATCCCCAAACTGTTAGAAGTTCTTGTCATATATTTGCCATTCCAGTATTTATGTTATGTTTTATTCTTAGTGATTCCTTACTATCATGGAAACTTTTTCTTAGTTGATATTTTTGTATATATTAACCTATTCAAATAGTATGCAAGTACTCTGAATTGATTACAGATTCATACATAGGATATAAAACATTCTGACCTCTAAGTTTGACTCACAACTTGATTTGAATTTTGGAATATTGTTTTGAAATATTTAATTTTAATTAATTAATATTTAATTAATTTTCTGAATATTGCTTAATTATAATTTTTATGATTTATACTGTATCTTTGGCTTATTATCTGCTTATAAGATATGGCCTGATACTTTCTCCTACTATTAGAAACTTTAAAAAGATATACACACATATATGTATGTATACACAAGAGAGGATAGATATACAGCTACTTTCTCTTAGTTCATTAAGAATTAAAGTTTGTACTAATATTGTTTAGACAGGATATCAGGTCTGCATCTTGTCCTCTGAATAACTACTGTGAAGAGAACAATATACTTTGTATTAATTATTGTAACCATTCTACTAACTTGTTTTCAAACTATTTCATTGCTACTTTATCTTTTTTTCTCATTAAAATGAATTTTAAAATTCTTATTTAAAAAAGATATGTATGGTATATTGTAAATTGCGTCTGGTTACTGTAGCTGGTTACTGTAGATTCTACTGGATTTTTTTATAAGACAGAAGACAGTGCTACAACTTTCAAATAAGAAGAGTTTTGTCTCAACTTTTCCTTTTTTTATATTGTTTACTTGACAATAGAGGATAGTCTTCAATAACATCTAGTATCCTCTAAGTTCTTCTTTATCTTTAAGAAAAAGCTTTTAGTTTGCATCAAGTGTGACAATTTCTATAGAATTTTCATAGATAGATGATGAAGATTAAGAAATTTGTTATCTTTGACTAGATGGTAAGAATTTTTTAAGTGTGCTGTAGACAATTTCATTTTTTTTAGGTTTTTGTTCTAAATATTTTAAAGAGAATAAAAATTAAAATTATGCAGAATTTCAAAATATGATAAGAAATCAATGGCTATATATTGTATACTGTTATCTTCAAAGTACTTGCTCAGGTTATCAGATATAAGCATGTAAAATTGTTTTTAAAAATTAAGCATTTCCTATTAGTTACAATAAACCAATAGAGGGCCCAGGGAGATAGTTCCATAGAATAGGCATTTGCCTGGCAAGCGCAAGGTCCTGATACTGAAAAATAAATAAATAAATAAATAAACTAACCAATAGAAATTAGTGGTATTATTATCTATCTATCTATCATCTATCTATCTATCTATCTATCTATCTATCTATCTATCTATCTATCTATCTATAGTTTTCCCTTCTTTCTTTTCTCCTTTCCATAGACCAAAAGGTACAATAGATATTGTGAAGGGGTCAGAATTTTAAACACGTTTTTTAATCTTTTATGTATTTGTTTATTTGGTACAGAGTCTTACTATGCAGTTCAGACTTGTAGTGATCTTCCTATCTCAGTTTCCCCTTTGCTGGGATTACAGGTGTGCACCACCATGACTGATTTTGGTGGCCAGTAGAGTGTGCCTGGGTGGTTCCCAAGGCCCAGGGTGAGAACTTTTATAACAAAATTTTATAAATTATTTTTCAGCATCTATTGAAATGGTCTGTTTCTTTAATTTGTTAGTGTGGTAAACTAGAGTATTGATAATAATGTTCAGTCAATCTTAACTTTCTAGGATAAAATAAACTTGTTTGTAAGGTATTATCCTTTTATATTGCTAAATTTATTATTTATTTAGTCTTTTGCCTTTGTGTCTCAAAATGAGGTTTACAGTTTTCCCCTTCAGTCCTCAGTATAGCTATATGTTAGTCTCATAAAATGAGTTGATGAATGTTCCTGCTTTTGCTTACTCCAAAGCAATTTGCACAAGATTGAACTTATGTTTCCTTATAATCTTCAGTAGAACTCTCAAGGAAAACTAGACCTATACTTTGTGGAAAGGTTTTAATTACTGATTCCATTTATTTGATTGTTGTCGGATTACTTAGGTTATTCTTTTCTTTTGAGTCACGGAAATTATACTTCCCTAAAATGTTTTCCATTTCAAGTAATTTTCAAATTAATTAGTGGAACATTTTCATAATGGCCTCTTATTATTTAAATCTGGAGAAGTTGTGATTTTATTCCTCCATTCTTTATATTGTGCTTTATTTTTATTTTGTTAAATTGATCAGTTTTCCCTAAGGTATTTTTTCATCCCGTCTACTTTATATTTGTTTCCAGTTCTGTTAATTTCTTTTTTATGCTCATTATTTATTTCTCTTTACTTTCTCTGATTATGCTTTCTTATTTGGTCAGTTTTCCTCCAGCTTCCTAAACTGACTGATTGGTTACTTCTTTGTGTTTACCTTTCTCCCATGTAAATGGATTAGTACTATGAGTTTCTCTTTTAAGCACCAAAACTGCGTATAGTACCTATATTACTCCTTCATTTCAATCTCTCTAATTTTTCTTACATCTTTTCTGTTTTTCATCTGGACAGTAAACCAAACATGTTCTGGGAACTCAATCTATGTGGATTGTTTAGGTCTAGGTTAAGTGAGCTTCTCCAGAAACTTGGGCATAGTTGTTTCAGACTGGTAGCAGTGGATCTCCTGGTGTTGCCATAAGTCTGATCACTGGCTTTAGATGTTTAGCTCACCCAGATGGCATGTTTTGGAGCTGAAAACTCAGGTGAGAGTCACTGGTAACTAAGGATACTCAAGAAACATGTTTTTATCCTCTTCCTGGTATGAAGATTTGATAGAATATTTTTCTTTCTTCCCCTGTCAAGTCAGGGTTTTCTATATTGCCCTTACTTGGTGGTTGTAAGCCCTTAGGGTTTGGGGGTTTAGCTGAGTGCCAGTGGTTACTGATTAACACCCGCTTTTGAGTAAGTGCTGTTTTTTAACTCATATCACCGGTGTGAACATTGAAACTCAAGGCAGTGGGTTCAGTGAAGCTCAGGTAAGGGCAAGGACACTTTCTTTGTGCTCTTGCTTTCATTTAGTATTGGAATCCTTAAGTTTCTGCCACTTCCTCAACCCCTTTCGAAAGGAGCTGCATATTTTAAACAGCATGTATTAGGCCTGGGTTTTGTTTTTGTTTTTTAGTAGGAGTGTCATTTAGGGCTCGAGCTGGCCTTACTGCTACATGGAGATGCAATGGTAACTTTCTCCCAACTACAAGGTGAAATCTGTCCTTCAACATTTTAAAACCAATCAGTGGCGGAACATTTATCTATCATGTATAAAGTACTGAATTTCGTCCTTAACAATGTAAAACAATGAATAAATAGATAAAACCTGCATGCTTTTTTTCTTCTAGATTCTTACTGTGTAGATTTTAAAATCTTACTATATGAAAGCAGATTGTATTGGCCATCTCTTCCAATCAATTTGGCTTTATTCTCCTCATGGCTTTATTATTTAGTACCTAAACACTTCAGTGTTACCCAAATTCAAATAAGCTTTGGCCCTTTGAAATAAAGGCTTATTAGAAGTTTCTGTCACCGCTTTATTCTTTAATTTTTAGTTTAGCCTTCTTTAGAATTGATATCAAGCTAATAGACATCTGACATTAATGTTAATCTTCTAGGCCAAGGGTTTACAAAATGAGATGTGCAAACCTCTTTGAGTACAGATGATCCACAATCCGCTAGGGCATAGGAAAAGATGATTAGAAATTTCACTGACAAGTATTTCGTCTTAGAAATCAAAAGGAATAATACCTATAAGTATTTAATACAGAAATTAATGTGTGTACCTTTACCTGATAGGCTTGTACTGAGAGAAAAGGGGAAGTCCATGGTGTGGAGGATCAACATGGCCCCTCTCTCTTCCTCTTCAGCCCACCCTGACTTACTGTGATGCAGATGCTGAGCTCACTGCATTTCCAGGAATTTTCTAGAAGCTTGCGCCCTCAAAATGTACACATGACTTTTAAATTTTTTTTCTGCACAGATGCTGTGAATAACAGAGAATGTTAATTGTGCAATCACATTGAAAAAAAAAAAAAACAAGAAAATGGCGAGATGATCTTTTATCTAATGTAAGCTCTTCGTTGACCACATTGCAAAGAAAAAGAATTAATGATCTTATCCTGTCTGACTGGACATTGTTCGCTTTCTCCAAAAAGTAAAATATTAAGAAGTCTCTCTGAGACCGTTAAAGAAGAGAAGAGGGATGGGAAGGAGGCTACAGAGAGCAAGGAAGGATGGGGTCGGGTGAGTAATGGTCAAAGTACATTTTATGCATGTATGAAAAAATCTCAATGAAATCCATTTTGTAAAAACTTAAAAGACATTTAATTGCAGTATAGACTTATATTCATGCATAAACTTCACCATATATACATTTTTCCCTGAGATATCAGGTAGTAATATTGTATATGTACATTATGTACAGTAAATAAATATAAATATACTGAGAATGCAGTTAACAATTACTGATAGTTTAGAAAGTTTGAAATCTACTGCTTAGACACCTTCTCTAAAGATACATCCATACAGACACACCTAAAAACTACTTCTCTGTCTTGGAATTGTATTGGTTTGGGTGATTTATTTTTTGCCTTTTTAAAGGGTTCATTCTATATCCATATACAAAAGCACCACTTCTTCCTTATTCTTAATTGTTTGACAGTTTTTTTGTTTTAAAAACTTTTTGCTCTTGAGCCGGGCATGGTGGTGCATGCCTGTGGTCCCAACACTTGGGAGGCTGAGGCAGGAGGATCAGTGCGAGTTCGAGACCAGCCTGGGCCACAAAAGTGAGCTCAAGACCAGCCTGAACTGCACAGTGAGACCCTGTCTCAAAAAGACAAAACAAACAAACAAACAAACAAAAAAACCCTTTTTGCTCTCTTCCCACAATCTCGTTGCCCTTGAATATAGTTGGTTATAATGAGGTTAATAATTCTAGCAAAACATTTCAAAGCTAAGCATAAATATTGTAATCACAGACTATATGTCCTATGTCACAGGGCCATTAGTACCATCAGAGTTGAAGTCTAGACATCTGAAGCATAGCTTGGCCTTGTCTGTGAATGTTTGTAGGTTGGAAATTCTGGGATAAAGCATATCCATATCCAAAGACCCCTGAGGACCTACGAAAA
The DNA here is from genome assembly GCA_004027025.1 of Myocastor coypus. NCBI lineage: Eukaryota > Metazoa > Chordata > Mammalia > Rodentia > Myocastoridae > Myocastor > Myocastor coypus. The sequence goes on along the minus strand of PVJA010003710.1, from coordinate 28,414 downwards.
GACTGCATTTATAGATAAAATATGCCCATTGCAGTCACATCTAGTTACTGGAGATTGATTTTTAGTTGTGAAAGTTAGGTCTTCCTTATATTTTGAAGTCTCTATAAGGGATGCAAGCCAGAAATAAGGTACACACACACACACACACACACACACACACACACACACACACACACAATGTCCTTGAATTGCATAGTGAGTGAATTCTACAAAAAATTTAGAGAAGATTTAATCCCAACTTGCCTCAAACTCTGCAATGAAATTAAAAGGGAGACAATTTTCCCAAACTCATTTCTTGGAGGCAAGCATCACTTTGATATCAAAACCAGAAAAGCACCCAAACAAGAAAGAAAATTACAGGCTAACTGACCTAATCAACGTAAATGCAAAATTCCTCCATAAAACAATAGCAAACAAAATGCAGCAAATCATCAAGAACATTATACCCATTACCAAGCTGGATTCATCCCAGGAATGCAGGGATGGTTCAATACATGTAAATCAATAAATGTAATGTACCATATCAACAGAGCCAAAGACCAAAATCATATAATCTTAGTTGATGCAGAAAAAGCTTATGACAAAATCCAACACTCATTCATGTTAAAAGTCCTACTGAAAATAAAAATAGATGCCCTTGGTCTCAATCTGATAAAAGCCATCTATGACAAAACAACAGTCAACATCATACTAAAAGACAAAAAATGAAAGCCTTCACTTTAAAAGCAGGAACAAGACAAGGATGTCCACTATCACCACTCCTATTCATTGTAGTTCTGGAACCATTAGCCAGAGAAATTAGACAAAAGAGAAAGAGAGAAAAAAAAAAAGGAATAATTAGAAGAAGTGAGATTGCCATTATTTGCAGATGTCATGATACTCTACAAAGAAGACCCCAAAAACTCCATCAAGAGGTTAGAAACTGAATACCCAAATTTAGTAGCATAATAAGTTACAAAGTAAATGACCTATATACTGAAAGTCACTGTACTTTGAAAACACTGACCAAAGAGGACTTCAGAAAATTGAAAAATACTTCTCACTTGTGGATAGGAAGAACCAAAATTGTGAAAAGAGCAATACTCCCCAAATTGTTATACAGATTCAAAGCAAGTACAATTAAAATACCACTAGTATACTACATAGATCTAGAATATACATTTCTAAAATTCATATGGAATCAAAAGAAACTTAGAGTAGCAAAAGAAATACTGAACAGCAGAGGCATGGCAGAAAGCATCATAATCTCTCACTTGAAATGATATTACAAAGCTACTATGGGAAAATCAGCATGGTATCAGGCCTGAGTATCAACGGAACAGATTAGAAGATGCATACATGACTATAAATACACTCAGCCACCTTATCTTTGACAAATGAGCCAAACACATTCACTGCAAAAAGCATGGTCTCTTGAGTAAATGGTGCTGGGAAAGCTGGCTTTCTACATGCTGAAGGCTAAAATTAAAGCCGTGTCTATCACCATGAACTAAACCAAAGTCAAAAACAATCAAGGATTTCAATATCCAAACAGAAACACTAAATCTGCTGGAGGAAAAAATAGGCAAAAATCTTGAAGACATAGGTGTAAGTAAAGAGTTCATGAACAAAAATCAAACTGCACAGAAATAATTCCAAGAATCAATAATTGGGATCTCATAATTTTTTAAAGCTTTTGCATGTCAAAAGAGATCACTAAGAGTAAAAAGAAAGCCTATGAACTGGAATAAAATTGTAACTCATTGTCCCTCTGACAAAGGACTTCTGTCTAGAACATATAAAGAATTTTTTTTTTTTTTTTTTTTTTGGTGGGACTGGGGTTCAAACTCACTACCTTGCACTTGCCAGGCAAGCACTTGTGCCACGGAGCTATCTCCCCAGCCCCAAGAATTTTTAAAAATCAAGCCCACAAAATTCAAAGACCTCATCCAGAAATAGGCATCTGAGATAAATATGACAAATGCTGTAGGGGCTGTGGGGACAAAGGAACCTTCTCAGCTGTTGGTGAGGGTGCAGCCTGGTACTACAACTATGGTAATCAGGGTGGGGATATCTCAGAAAACTAGGTAATATCTAAAAAAGCTAGGGTTGGAGGTTCCATTCAACCCAACTGTTTCCCTCCTGGGTATTTTGTTCAAATGAACTGACAACATCATACCATGGTGATATATATACGTTCATGTTCACGACAGTGCTATCTGTCATAGCTAAATCTTGGTAATAATCCAAATGCTGATCAATTGAGGAATGGATAAAGGTGTGGTATTTTTACACAATGGAGCATTACTCAACTATAAAAAAGATTCATCAGACTTTGCTGGTGAATGGATGTAAACTAGAGATGCATTGGTAAGTGAAATAAACCAGACCCACATGTGCAAACATCATATCATATTGTCTTGCCAGTGTAAGAACCTGCAAAAGTAAATAAAATCTGAAATAAAATCTGAAAGGAACAACAGGTATTGTGTAAAGGGGGAAGAATCTGTTCAAAGGGAAGGAAATACTGAGATGAGAAGGATGGGGGGGTAGATATATCTATGTATATATGTAGGACGACTTGCACAATTGTGCTGTTGATTTCTGTTTGTCTATGGAAAGGAGAAATGAATGTTTACATTTTTCCCTTATTAATTTCTTATAACTTTCCTCCCACCCAATTTTTCATGGATATATATGGTAACCTAAACAACCAATTTCTCTTTCCCATCTTGCAAGATGGCTGAGCCACTTAACCTCAATCATGTTTCCCTGTAAAGAACACACCAGAAATTTGTCATTGCCACCTCTACAAAAATTGATATCAGCAAAGTGAAAATCCCCAAATACATCTGTATTAGTTACTTTTTGCTCGTTGCTGGGACAAATACCCGACACTCAAAATGAAGGAAGGAAAGGTTTATTTAGCTCACAGTTTGTGGAGGTTTCAGTCCATATTCAGCTGGCCCAAGGCTGAGTGGAACAGAGCAGAGAGCATCCAGTTCATGGCGGCGGAACAGCAACAAAACGGCGGCAGAGGTAGCCAACCAAAACGGCAGCAGAGCAGCAGCAACAGCTCGAGCTCCAGTCTGTCTCTCTGTCTCTCTTTATATTACATTCAGGCTCTCACCTTAGCTCCCGCCCTAGGCTACACCCATAATCCCAGAAGTACTTCCACCCATAATCCCATCAATACTAAAACTTATAATCCCAGGGATCACGGATCAAGTCTCAAACTCTAGAAGTCCCCGCCCAATGACTCCATGAGGCTTTGGGGGGACAACTAGACATAAACCATAACACATCACTGATGCTTACTTCAAGAAGAAGAAGCAGAAGAAACCCAGACACCAGGAGGGTGAGATCTTTGACACTGAGAAAGAGAGACACCATATTTCAGAGCAGTGCAAGGAGGATCAGAAAGCAGTGGACTCACAGATTTTAGCAAAACTCAAAGTTGTTCCTTGCTCTGACAAATGGAGTTTATCCTCATAAGTTAGTGTTCTAAATTTCTTACTAAGAACCTAATTAAATGATTGATACATTTAAAAATAAGTAAGTATATTAATTTGAAAACACTATGCACAATAACACATACTGTCTAACTCATTATTTGTTTAGTGAAATTCTATGTATCATTTCTATTTTTTATTATCATTATTTTGCATTCTCTTCAAAAAATAAAAAACTGGCTGGAAAGATAGCTCAGCAGCCTAAAGCACCTGCTTAGGCAAGTTTAGGCAGGTGCAGGGGACCACGGTTTGATCCCTAGCACCACATGCCATGCCAGCCCCGCCCTCAGGGCTGGGTGAGCCAGCAAAAAGATATAAATAAATAAATAAATAAATAAATAAATAAATAAATTTGTTTTGTTTTGTTTTCTGATTAACTACTTCGTGCCACATGGTCCAATGCATTACATATGAGAAAAACTATGCATGGCAGGGAGATATAAAAAATAGAATTGAAATAAACAAGTGAGACAGCCACTACTTGATCACTTTAAATATCACTAGCCATTCTGATCCCAGAGTCCACCTTAGAAATTCCTGCTGAGTTGAGCTCGGAACACTCGGAATTTTCTGTCTTCTTTGCCTTTTTCATGCACTGGGTGGGTAAATAATCATCCACAAGAGGTATAAGTGAAATAAGTTGAGAGATCTTGCAAAGAACATGAAGGAATGGGGAAGGGAGGCAGAGTGCATGCTGTCAAACCAAAGAATAATGCAAAATTTCCCTAGAAGACACAGCCTCTTGGGGATCTCTGCCTTAACTCACCCCCTGCTCCCTAACTGCCCCACCCTTACCCACAAATGCTTTCCAAGTACTTTCTCCACATATGGGAATTTTCCAAACTGCTCAATGTCACGAAACCAAAAACAATTCTTTACTGGCTGTTGTCATTACTAATGTGTTTTTCTATAAGTGCATTTCTTTCTCTTTTTGACTCCTATCACTAATGGGTTATGACCCAAGAAACACAATAGCCCTTAACACATCATAATTATCGATTAGTATTTCTTGAAGGTTTGTTGGGTTCATGAGGCTACTCCAAGCACAGTGATTATTAAAATTCTGGTGATGAGGGAAAGCAATGGCAAGGAGGATTGCATGAGAAGGGACCAATATAAAAGAGGCACTCGGAGAGCATAAAGCAGAAATCGCCTTCCTGTCAGTGTCCTTTCGTAACTACTGTATCTCTGGCTCGCTGGCCCAAGCTTCCAATTGTTGCCACACATGGGCAAATTTACAATGGAATGATGAACTCCACTCTGTGCTTCCATGTCTGCACTCCCTCCTCCACCTTCTCCTACTCTTTTTTTACTCCTTTTCTTCTTCTTCTTTTGTTTATTTTTTGAATGGCTGTTTCTCATCCTCTACCAAACATACATAAAACATTTCACTTGGCTTTCTCCTCAAAAAAGACACCTGCATAATAGACCCAAGGCCGAGATCAGGAGGACATGCACGGGTCTCCATTAAAATGAAATTAAAGGATCACTCTAACAATGTGTTCATCATTCCACCATTCAAATATCTGAAAGTATTTTAAGCCTCTTGCATTTGGGTGACCTGTGAGATCCCAGTATGTGGTAACTGCTAGGGCTCCTTCCAAGCGGCCTCTCACCATGTCTCATGTGAGCATTGCAGGCCATAAGGCTTCTTTAGGCACAAATTACAGAACAATTACTGATGAGAGAAAGGTCATAATAATAGGTTACAGAAATCTGGCCGGCTTTGGGACCACTTAGAAGGGGCCATTTTGTCCTATTGTTATAGAGATAAGAAGGAAGTACTTTAAGGTAGTTAGAGACAAGCAAATAAAAGCCAGGCTAGCAGAGCTATATAACTTCTACTTTCACTTCCTGCCTACTCCATTTCTTCTAGTATTATGAGTGAAATAGCATGATTGGAATGACCTAAAGGTTAGGGGGTGGGCAAGTTTTTACCTCGAGAAAAGTAGATTGAATACTGTTGGATAAACCTTTCTGAAAGTGAAAAGTAGTAACATTTAACAAAATACCAAGTGGGCTCTAAGGGTGTGAAAGGACTCCAATCGCGTTTAGTTGCCAGGTTTTTTCCTTCTTCCTAAGTGTGTACCCTTTATTAAGGAAGAAAGAGGGAATGAGGGTAGGCAGAATGTGGGAGCAGGGAGGGCGAGCAGGGAGTTGGAGAGAGAGACAGAGGGAATTGTTTGCTTGGAAACTGAATACCTATTATGACACTTCTACAGGGCCAGTCATTCCCAATGCTGTATCAAGAAATCGATAAGATTCTGAATTGTTTCCAATCAATAAATATTTCTTGAGCATTTGTTCTGTGTCAAAAATTACTTAAAGCTCAAATATCTTTCCTTGTAGCACATAAGACTTATTCATGAAAGCTCTGTGGCTCTTTAAAAGGGTTGAATAAAAGCTATCTGGTCTCAGGAAACTTTAAAATGATCTGTCAGCAGTTCAGTTCTGAAAAATAAACAGATTCGTGATATTAAGGATAAAATGTAGTTTTTAGAAGAAGCGTGTACAAGCATACAAAGCACCAATAAAATACATTGTGATCTTTCCATGAGCAAAAATAAACTTTTTACTATTTGCTGGATATTTGTGGCATTGATTAAATCACCCCTACTATAAATTAGATACTTTGCTTACATGAGACAAGAGGAATATTATCAAGTTTTGAGAATGAAGTTGATATTTAATCTACCCATGAACTTCAAATTCAAGGACATGGTTTCCTGGCCACAGGGCAGAGGAGAATCAGCATTCAGAACAAAGGATTCGAGTGGCCAAGCTGGTCAGCGCGGGCAGAGGGTCAACACAGAAGGAACTGGAGCTGATCAATGGCCCCTTGGAACAAAAGAGAAGTTGTTCAGGAAGCCCAACTACAAATGGCAATGCCATTCAAACAAAAATGCCTTCAGGTTTTCTGCCCCAGTAGTTGGTTTTATTTACGTTTTCTTACCAATAATTTTTTTAGGATATCTGTCAGAGCATTAATGTATTGTCAAACAGAATTTACTGGGAAAGATAGTGATAACTCCAAAATAGGTCAAATCTATTCCAAACATTTCCTCTGTATTCTCAAGAGATATCTGGATCCTCTTCAATGACGACATGATTCTCGGGAGTTTATAATGAACAATTTAATTTTGAGGTATTTACTGAAGGGACCATTTATTTTTTCCTTTTGTTTTTATTCTTAGTAGTACTGGGGATTGAATCCATGGGCAGTCTTTCATTGAGCTATACGCTGAGCCCCTTTTCTTTTTACTTTGGGGCAGGGTCTCACTAAGTTGTCCAGGCTGGCCTTTTTGAACTTGCAATTCTCTTGCCTCAGCCTCCTAAGTAGGGTTTATAGCACACACAGAAAACACAAGAAGTGCAGGGACACAGTCAGTGTATTCAAACTACAGTGCCATCAAAACCTGTTTTCTTGACAAAGGAAGGTGGGGTGATTAAGTGGGGAGGGATAAAAGGAATCTATAAAAAGGAATATCAAAAGGGAGATCAATCAACCAGTCATAATACATGGGCATTATTTTTATTTCTTTTTTTTTTTTTTTAATTTTTTTTAAAGATTTATTTATTTATTTATTGTTTCACAACCTTTGCTTGTTTATTCACTCATTTTTATGGCCGGCTCAGCCCACCCTGAGGGCAGGGCTGGCGCAGCATGTGGTGCCCGGGATCGAACCGCGGTCCCTGAAGCCGCCCAAGCTTTCCCAAGCAGGCGCTTTAGACCACTGAGCCATTCTGCCGGGCCCTATTTTTATTTCTTGATAAAATATGGAACTATTTCTTTAAAGTTTGGGGGCATTTGGGAATTCATATTAAAGATTAGTATTACCTTTTTAGAGCAATACTGACTTATCATTGAGCTTCTAAAGTCTACATTTTAGAGATATTTACAGATGAAATGATTTGAGGTATATTTTGAAATGAACTCAGGGAAGGAGAGGTCAGTGAAGTTAAAATGAAATAATATTATTTATAAATTAATTATTGTTAAAATTGGAAGATGTGGGGACAATGCGATAGCTTAGTGGTCTAAGGTTCTGGTTAGGTAAGTTTAGGCAAAGTGCAAGGACCGTGGTTCAATCCCTGGCACCACATGCTACCATCCTTACCCCCAGGGTGGGCTGAGCCAGCCACACCCGCAAATATATATATAAAATTGGATTATGCATTGTGATCATGAATACCCAACTATGTATACAACTACTTTCTCTTAGTTCAATGAGAAGCAATTTTTTGTACCTACAATGATTACAATAATTGTCATGTCTACATCCTGTACTTTGTATAACTACTACAAGGACAATAATATGAATTGTATCAATTATCAGGAATGTACTACTAACGTGATTTTGAAAACATCACATTTTTCTTATTAAAAGAAAATAAATAAATAAATAAATAAAATTGGATTGTGGATACACGGGAGCTTGCTATATTGCTCTACCTATCTTTATATGTATATGTATAAATTTTGTATATGCTTATGTTTTACATATATATGTGAATTTTCCATCATTAAAAAGTTTCTTTTTAAAAAGGTCATCAGTAACCTAACTTCAGAAAAATACACACAGAAGCCTCAATTTAAGATGTGTTGGTCCATTTTTAACTAAAAATAAAGGTACTATTTGATCCAGCCATACCTCTTCCAGGTAGCTTCTTGAAAGGTTTAAGCACAAACAAAGCCCAACTCGTAATAGGAAGATCTTGGTAGCAGCCCTGGTGCCCACCAACAGATGAAGGGATGGGGAAAGTGTGGTGTTTATACACAGTGGAGGAGTACGTAGCTATGAAGGAAGATATATTGGAGTCATTTGTGGGAAATCATGAAGATCATATTAATAAGTGAAATAGACACAAAAGGTTAAACAGGGCATGGTTGCCCCTTATGTGAGAAACCCAAAATATAAATAATTTAAAGAGAAAAATCAAAGACAGATGATAGAAAACAGGGAGACAGACTTTGTGGAAATGGGAGGAGGATCTGGGAATTGGAGAAATGGGAGAGAGAAGAAAGGGGAAGTGAAGAGGATCAAGACGCAGGATGTCCAGGTATCCCATAGTTAATGTATTTATCTTACGCTGAAAACATACTAACAATAAAGGGGAGAAGGTAGTATTAAATGATCACTAATTTTTAAACTGATTCTCAGGTAAGAGTAGATGTGCACGTAACCCTGGCTGGTGCTGTGGGTTAAACGCTCCTCCAAGGCCATTGTGGCATTTGGCTCTGGCACTTACATGAGGCATCCCGAACTGATGCGTGCTTGCTAGACTTCCTGTACCTTTGAGACATTTGAGGGTGGAGATCCAGTTGTCAGAGAGAAGCATCTATACATCTACGCAAATGGTCTGACTGGCTTTCTATAAATTACTCCTTATTTTACCTTTCTTCTACTTAAGTGAATTTTTTTTTCTTGATGAATAAGTTTATTGGTCTTTATCTGAAAAATCTTCATAGAGATTTGGTTTAATTCTCAGCACCCCACTCCTGAGTTCTGAGGAAGCTTGCCTTGTTTTGAGCTACCCAGTCTTTCTTCTGGGCAAGGACACTTTGGAACAGTTCCACCTTGTTATGGTTTATGTCTAGTTGTCCCCCCAAAGCCTCATGCAATCATAGGCATGGCTTCTATAGATTGAGACTTGATTCATGATCCCTGGGATTGTGTTTTAGTACTGATGGGATTATGGGTCTGAGTAAGGCTGAGACTATGGGTGTGGTCTAGGTTGGATATCCTTAGGCAGAGAGCCTGAATGTAATACAAAGAGTGACAGAGAGACAGACTGAGTTGTTGCTGTTGCTCTCTGCTGCCGTGCTTGGTTGGCCACCTCTGTCACCATTTTGTTACTGTTCCGCCGCCATGAACTGGATGCTCTCTGTCCTGCTCCACTCAGCCTTGGGCCAGCCACATATGGACTGAAACCTGCACGAACTATGAGCTAAATAAACCTTTCCTTCCTTCATTTTGAGTGTCGAGTATTTGTACCAGCAACGAGTAAAAAGTAAACAAGACACACCTCTTCTTTTGAACTTCTCTCTCGCTTCTTTTCTTTTCTTTCTTTTTTATTTCATAGCCAGTGGGATTTTTTTTATTAATACAATGCATATTGCTCTCTTCATAATAGTTATACAGAGTACAAGATGCAGACATGATAACTTTTCTAAATATTATTGTTACAGATATTTCTTCTCACTGAACAGCAAGTAGCTGTATACATAGACCAATATTCCATAATAGTACGAGGAATAAAACGTAAAGCCAGATTAGTATGCTGAGCTGTAAAAGGCTCAAGTCAAAAGCTTCTGACATTGTTGGCTCCTTTTCATAGACTGCAATCTCTCATATAGCAGCATGAGCTTTCTTATACATCCCTCCATCATGTCTGGAGTTACATTTTTCTTTATGTACTCAGAGAACTGTTTCTTCTAAGCATCTTCACCTTCTTCTATTAGGTAGCACATATAATCTGCAACATTCTGACCCATGATGTGCTTCGATGTACTTCTGCATTGAACTCCTTGCTTTCAGAATCATAACTAGGGAATCATTTGCTACTGTGAGGGACAGACAAGTCTACAGCACCCTTCGGGGCTCCAAAAACTTATTGCCAGTTGTAGTTCTGGCAAGGCCTGCATCCAAATAGCAGGTGAAGGCACCAGGTTTTCCATCAGTGCTTTCCACATTGTATTCATCTCTAGTCATCTCCACCTGGCCTTCATAGATCTTGCCTGTGCCAAACCTACTGAGAAGACTGCATGCCAGCAGCAGGCCAGTACAATATGCTGTGGCATAATTTGTCAGATCAGCTTTCACACCATATTTCGATAGTTCATGTGCATACACTGCACAAACTATCATATCCCCTTTAGTGTGGGCATAAGCAGCCTGACAAAGGATATCCCTGTTAGTTACATGAACTATCATCCTATATTTAGGTGTGTTGTACTTGTTTTTTGTCCTGTATTACCAAGCATTTCCTAGCATAGTAATCAGTTTTGCCCTCGCATTGTCTTCTAAACTTCACTTGGTATCTCTTAAAGTAGGCCTTATTCTTAATGTACACCTGAGTCTGTGGCTCTACTCAGACCTGTAGGCCCAGAAGCACCACAGGAAGAAAAAGCCTAAGTGAAATTTTTTACATAGGTGAACTTTACCTTTTTAAGCAACTGACCTGGTTGCTTAATCTTTTGACAGATACCTTACTAAAATTTACCACACACTTTTCTGCATTTTTAAAGCTTGGGTGCTGAACCTGTGTTTCTTCAACATACTATGCCATGTAAGCAAATAATGATAATAACATTGGTTTGATATTACAGGCATATATATACTGAGAATTGAAGTTGCACTGGGGAATAGCTCAGGTCTGAGGAATTTGTTACTACAAAATGATCCAAAAGTGATAAGATAGTTGCCTTCTCCATGTTTGGCTTCTGTTTCTTTTTCAGCACTTGATGTCTGGTTGCCACCTGTGACTCTGGACTTGCAATCCAGATAAACATGAGAAGTGAATAATAATTATTTATAAGTTTGTGACATTTATTTGTACAATTGTTGCCTTCCATGGATGGATATTCACCGCAAGTTTCACCTGGGCCCTCTTACCTCAGGAAGTGAATGTGACCACTTCTGGGTTGTTGTATTGCCTGCTATTAGAGCACTGTGTTTCCACAAGCACTGACAGCTTTGGATATCATGACTCACCCAATGGCTTGAATATTTTTAGTATATTTTACACTTATAATTTTACCTCAATATGTGAGAATAGAAAAGGTCCTGCTCATGATAAGATGTATAGATCTTATAATTGCAAAAAGGTGGAAAGAATTAAGCACATCACCAAAGGAATCTTTGGCCTCAACTGGAGTTGAGATTTAAATGTGAAGAAAGTGAGCAACATTAAAACTACAGTACTTGGGAAGTGTTAGAAGTTACAGCATTAACATTTGGGGACAAATTTAATTATTAGCTTACTGAGAGTAAAGATCCTAACAACATGTATGGGTGACTTGTTATTTGACTAATTCACACGTAACCTGAATATTTCCTTCCTATATAGTTAATTAGTTTGTTTATTTGCAGTACTGGGGTTGAGCCCAATGTCTTCTCATTGAGCTAACACTTGAGCCCTTTTTCAGTTTTAAGACTATCTTGCTAAGTTGCTAGATTCCTCAGGCTGGGTGCTGCCAGGACTCCTCACCATGCCTGGGTCACGGCCTCTGGCCACACCTCTGTGAATGTGTCCTTTAGCATGCTTACCTTCATGACCCTGTTGGATAAGCATCTATTTCCTTTAGGAATGTGAGTGACAAATCAGGTAGCAGAACCCGGAGGATGACAGGTACTACAGAGTCCTGAACTCCCTGACATCTTTACGAACTGTCATTTTGTAGCAGCATATGAAAGGAAGTGTGACCATGCTAGGTAGAGATGAAGTGTATGTGTTCCCAGTGATTTTTTTAAGCAAGTTACAATTCTGTTTACCATTACGGTGGTCACTTCTGCTCTTGTGAACAAGCAAGGCAATGAAATTATGCTGTGTCCCTCGTGGGCATGTTGTACTCCATCACTGGTTGGCCAAATCTTTACTTGTTTTATTTATTTATTTATTTATTTATTTATTTATTTATTTATTTATGCTAAATCTGTATTGCACAGATGCAGACCATCCTCATGAAATGAACAGCAGAGCTTAGGGCTGATTCCTGAGTGTTAGTCTCGTCTGCGGTATGAGGCACTCTGGATGGCTGAACTCCTCATCTGCGCACACCTTTTATTTGTTTGTTTGTTTTTTTCGAGACTAGGGTTTGAATTCACAACTTTGCACTTGCCAGGTAGGCACTTGTGCCACAGAGCTATCTCCCCAGCCCTCTGCATACCTTTTAAATGGGAATAATTTCTTCTGAGTCTTGACCAAATTAAGTCATAGTGCAAACCTGTTCATTTTATAAAAGAGAAAAAAAAAAAGCAACAAAAAAATGTAAAAGATACAGAATTTCAAAGAGCAGTGATAGGAAGTCAACAATGGCTGTGTAGTATCTATTGTTATCTTCAAAGAAATTGTTCAGATTACCATATATACACATGCAAAACTGATCAAAAAGGAAAAAATAAGTATTAACAGGTCTTTTCAATACACCAGTAGAAATTAGTAGCAGAACTGTCTTAGTTATCTTGCGTATAAGTATATATTTTTTCCTTCCTCATTTCTTTCTTTTCTTCTTTCCCTCATTCCAGTTATTCTTTGCCTTTGAGCAGTTTATTTATTTCCATTTCACAATATCTATTTTGTTTTGTTTTGTTTTTACTTTTTCGGTACCTTAACTAGGAAGATAATATGATGTTTATATATGTGGGGCTGACTTATTTGATTCATGAGTATGGTCTCTAGTTGCATTCATTTAGCTGTAAAAACCTCAGTATATCTTTCTTTATAACTGAGTAATATTCTGCTGTATAAAAATACCATGTCTTTTTCATCCATTCCTCAGTTAATGGGCATTTAAGTTGTTTCCAAGACTTAGCTATGGCAAGTTGTGCTGCTATAAGTGTAGATGTACATATGTTGCTGTGGTATGATGTCAGTTCATTTGGAATAATGCCCAGAAAGGGAATAGCTGGCCTGAATGGGACATCTAATCTTGGTTTTTTGAGGCATCTCCACACTGATTTTCATAGTAGGTTTACCAGCCAACACTACCACCAATAGTGGAGAAGTGTTCCTTTTTCCCCACAGCCTCTCCAGCATTTGTTATTGGTTGACTTCCTTTTTTTTTTTTTTTTTTTTTGTTATTTTAGGGAAGGGTCTACAGGTTGTTCAAGGTCTCACTACTAGATCTGACTCACAGTGATCTGCCTGGTTACAGCCCCTTAAGAGCTGGGATTACAGGTGCGTGCCACCACACCTAGTCCCAGTTGCCATATCCATGTGCCCCTGGAGGACAGGGCTGCCATGGCAGGTTTGGGGCTCGAACCTCTGGTAATCTGCTGAGCTATTTGGCCAGTCCTTTTTGGTTGACTCCTTTCTTTCTCTCTCTCTCTCTCTCTCTCTCTCTCTCTCTCTCTCTTTCCAGAACTGGCAATTGAACTCAGGATGCTGCACTTGCCAGGCAAGTGCTTATTCTACTGAGCTATCTCCCCAGCCCCATTTGTTGACTTCTTGATAATGGCTATTCTTTCCAGAGTGAGATTGAATATCACTGTTATTTTAATTTGCATTTCTTAAATGACAAGTGAAGTTGAACATTTTTCAAATATTTATTTGTCATTTGTATTTCTTCATCTGAGAAATTTGTGTTTAACTCAAATTCCCATTATTTGAATGAGTGCCTGAATTTTAGGGGCTTAAGTTTCTAAAGTATTTTTTATGTTCTAGATAGAAGTTTTTTGTTTGAGGGACAGTTTGCTAAAATGTTTTCCCAACTTTTTGGTTTTCTTGTTTTGCTATTGGTGACTTTTTTGGATGTGCAAAAACTTTTCAGTAAGAGGGGTACCACCTACTCGGGAACTTTCCTCCCCCATCCATCTCCCCAACAGGAGCTTTCTTTCCCTTAATAAATATATTCTGCTCATCACCACCATTAAACAAAACAAAAACAAAAACAAAAAAGTTTCAATAATATGAGGTCTAGTTGTTGTTTCCTTGAAGTATTTTGCACACAGTTTGGTTTTTGTTCATGAACTCTCCGCCTGCCCCTATGTCCTCAAGATTTCTTACTTTCTGTTCTGCTAGATTTAGTGTTTCTGCTTGAATATTTTGACTTTGGTCCATTTTGACCTTAGTTTATCGCATATATGGGTCTAATTTTAGTCTTCAGCACCAGAATAGTCTTAGTCTGGATTACTATTTCCATCACCACTTACTAAAGAGGCTGGCTGTGCATGGTGGCACATGCCTGTAATACCAACGCTCAGGAGGCTGAGACAGGAGTTTGACAGGAGCCTGGTCTACAAAGAGAGCTCAATGCCAGCCTGAACTGCAGAGGGAGACCCTGTCTTAAAAAGACATAAATAAATAAATAAATAAATAAATAAATAAATAAATAAGCTATTTTTCTTCCAATGAACGTGTTAGGACCCTTCATCAAATATAAGTTGATTGAATGTGTTTGTAGTTGTGTTTGTGTATAATAATTTTGGAAGTATGGCCATTTTCACAGTGTTGATTCTTCCTATTCAAGAGCAAGGAGTATCTTTCAATTTTTTAAAATCCCTTTGATCTCTGTTTTACAGATCACTGTAATTTTCAGCGTATAGGTATTTCACTTCCTTTGCTAGATTGATTCCTAAGTATCTCCTCTTGGGGAACACTATTATGAAGGGTGTAGTTTCCCAAATTTCACTCTCAGTGAGTTTGTTGTTTGGGTACAGGAATACTACTGATTTTTGAATGTTGACTTTGTATCCAGCTATGTTACAGAAATTAGTCATTAAATATAGAAGTCTTTGGGGGAGTTTTTGGAATCTTCTGTGTAGAATATCATGTGATCCATAAATAATGATAATTTTCAATTCTTTCCTTTCCTTATTACTTTTATTTCTCTCTATCTTGTCTAATTGCTTTGACTAATGGTTCCAGAACTACATTGAATAGGAGTGGAAACAGTGAAAAACCATGTATTGTTCCTACTTTTAAAGTGAAGGCTTTCAGTTTTTGTCCATTTAGTGAGAAGTTGGTTGTTGGTCTGTGATAGATGGCTTTTATCAGGTCAAGATAAAGACCATCTACTCCAATTTTCTGTTTTTTTTTTTTCATATGAATGAGTGTTGAACTTTGTCAAAAGATTTTTCTGCATTTATTGAGATTATTATGTGATTTCTTTTTACTTTTGCTGTTCAGATGGAACATTACAATTATTAATTTACATATATTGAACCATCCCAGCATCTCTGGGGATATACACCATATACACCATAACTCAGTTATGGTGTATAATATGCTTCTTGATTTGTTCCATTCTATTTGCTAGTATTTTATGGAGGAAGTTTGAATCTATATTCATGAAGAAGGTTGATCTGTAATTCTTTGTTATTTGGGTCTTTCTCTGGTTTGAGTATAAGAGTAATGCTTGCTTCAAGAAATGAGTTTGGGAGAATTATTTCCCTTTCAATTTCATTGCAGAATTTGAGAATAGTTGGCATTAAATCTTCTATAAATTTATTGTAGAGACAGTTTCAAAACAGTTCAGTAGGACAGTTACAATAATTAATACATTGCATATTATTGTCTTCATAGTAGTTATTCAGAGGACAAGATGCAGACATGGTATCTGTCTCATTGCTATTCCTTTCTCATTGAAATTAATAAAATAAAATTTTAAAAATTTCTTGTAGAATTCAGCTGTGAATACATCAGGCTCTGGGCTTTGTTACTTTTTATTGTATTTTCAATTTCGTTGATATGGGGCTTATTAAGAGTTTTTGTGCCAGGCGTGGTGGCTCACGCCTGTAATCCCAGCACTTGGGAGGCTGAGGCAGGAGGATTGGTGCGAGTTCGAGAGCAGCCTGGGCTACAAAAGTGAGCTCAGGACCAGCCTCAACTGCATATCGAGACCCTGTCTCAAAAAGACAAAAAAAAAAAAAAAAAAAAAAGTTTTTGTATCTTCTTGATTCAGCATTGGTAATTCATATATATATAGAAATCTGTTTATTTCTTGTGTTTTTTAAAAATTTATATTTTTATTATTACTTTTAATAAGAAATTATAATTTGACAGTTTCAAAACATGTTAGTAGAGCATTCACAATAATAGATAAAATGCATATAGTTGTTCTCGTAGTTATACAGGGCACAGGGTGTAGACATGATAAATTTTCCAATGGTTATTGGTACAATGGATTTCTTCTCTTTGATCTAAGAGAAGGAAGTTGTATACATAGTCAAATGTTCCATAACTGCAGTGTGCTACTGGCGAAACTGGCAATGTTGGAAGCTGTTGACTTGAGCCTTTTATAGTGTAGCATACTAAACTACCCTTAAGTTTTATGCATCATGTTTAAGCTTTTCTGCTGGGTGGTCAAGGGCAAGTTAAAGCAAGATTGGTATGACAAAACATGTATATTTTGTACCTCTCAAGGTCAGTCAAATCCCCTCAGGATTTACTTTGGAACCATGTACACTGATTTGTAGAATTGTTGTCAGTGTCAGCTGTCTGGATGAGTCACAGCCATTGTTTGGCCAGTTTGCTCTTGTGTGTGTGTGTGTGTGTGTGTTTTATCCTGTGAAGGTAAAGAGTTTTGAGGGAGGTGTTCATGATCTTCTGAATTTCTATAGGATCTGTAGTGATTTTGCTTTTTTTATTGCTTATAGCATGAATCAGAATTTTTTGTTTCCTGTTGTGTTTTATAAGCTTGCTTAGGGGTTTATCAGTTTTATTTATTCTTATAAAGAACAAACTTTTCAATCCATTACTTTTCTGTGTTGCTTTTTGCTCTCCATTGCATTAATTTCTGATCTGATCTTCATAATTCCCTGTCTTCTTTGAGTTTGGGGCCTGCCTTGCCCTTCTTTTTCTAGAAACACGAGGTGCAGGATAAACTCATTCATTTATGCTTGCTCTGTTTTCCTGATGGGAGAATACACTGCTATAAATTTGCTGCATTGTACTGCTTTCATTACATCCCACAGGTTTCAGTAAGTTCTATCTGTACTTTTGTTTAACTACAAATGTTGTTTAATTAATTCTTTAATTTTATCTGTGACCCACTGATTGTTCTTAAGGTTTTAATTTAATTTACATGTTTTTATGGAGCTTTTGAAATTTCTTTTATCAGTAATTTCCAGTTTCATTGCCCTATGGTCAGATGATATGCATGGGATGATTTTGATCCTTTTGCATTTACTTAAGCATTTTGTATTTATTATGATATGGTCTATTTTTGGAAAATGTCCCCTGTGCAGCTAAGAAAAATGTTTGTTCTGATATTTTCAAGTGGAACACTCTGTAAAAGTCTACTAAGTCAATTTCTTCACACATTTGGTTTAGTTCTGTTATTTCCTTGCTAATTTTTTGCCTAGTTGATCTACCTCTCTGTGTCAGTGGTGTGTTAAAGTCCCCCACTGCAATGTGTTATTGTTTCTTTGGTTTTCATGTCTATTGAAATTTGTCTTATGTAAGTGGATAATCCTACATTGGATATATATATATATATATTTGTTATCTCTTCCTCTTGTACTTTTCCCCCTAAATAAGTATGTAGTTACCTTCTTCATCTTTTAATTATTCTTGGTTTGAAGTTCCCAGTGTCTGCTAACAGAATAGCTAACCCTGCTAAATTCTGGGTTACTATCACATGGAGTATTGTTTTCCATCCTTTAACTTTTAACCTATAAATACACTTTTAAGTTAAATGTGTTACCTGTACTTTTCATATTGTTTAATTTTGTTTCTTTATTCAGTCTGCTAGTCTTCTTCTTTTGGTTGGCGAATTGAGGCCATTTTCATTGATACTTACAACTAATCTTTATTGGCTCATCTTTCTCATGGTATTTTCCATGAGGCTATAGGTTCCATATATTTCCCCTGTGTTAAATTGCTTGCTAAGCTTAGCAGTGCTTTTCTATGGCTATTCTTGAAGTTGTAAACGTTTCTGTCTCATTCTATGCTATTTGTCCATACTTTTTGTAGGGTTGGTTTGGTGGGCATCAGTTTCTTCAGTTGCTCTTTGTCATGGAATTATCTTATTTCTCCATTAATTTTGATAGGTAGATTTGTAGGGTACATCAATCTTGATTGGAAGTTGCTTTCTTTCAAAGTCTGAAATATTTCACTTCAAGCTGTTTTTTATTTGATGGTTTGTGTTAAGAAATCTGCAATAGTTATGATGGGATTTCCGTTATAGGTGATCTGGTTCTATTCTCTTGCAGCTTTTAACATTCTGTTCTTTTGCTGAATTTCTGGGATCTTGATTGGTATGTGTCTAGACATGGATTTATTTTGTTTATGGCTAGTTGGGTTTCTATATTCTTTACTTGCCTGTATGTTATATTCTTTCTCCATGCTTGGGAAATTTTCTGCTACTTCTGCAAATAGTATTTTTATGTCATTTTTGTTGGCTCCTGATATTTCTGAATTATATTGTTTTTCTTTGCATCATTTTGCAGTTGATGAATTGTTATTTCCTGTTTCCTTCTTATTTTAAAAGATCTTTCCAGTGAGAGGACATAGATCAGCACAGAAGTGCTTGCCTGGCAAGTGTAAGATGCTGAGTTCAATCTCAGTAACCTTCCCCCCAAATCTTTCCTTTCTTGATCACTAGCTGAAATGTTGTCTTCAAGGTTTAGAAGTCTATCTTCAGTTTTGTTCAAGTGGTTTTGCCTGCTTTGAATAGAATTTCTAATTTCCTGGATAGCTCTGTGAATCTGTTTCATGCATTCAAATTGTTTTCTATATTTTTCATTTAAAGTTTCCACCATTTTTCAATGTTCTTCTATTTTTTCTTTATATATACTGAGCATTCCTTTCATTATGGTTATTATTTCTTTTACCCAAGAAATTAATTCTGATCTTATTTCTTAGCCTAGTGGAATTGTTTCTTTATTTCTTCTGTGGCTTAATGGAGTTGCTACCCTCTCAGAAATTTCATTTTTTTAATTTTTAAATTTTTTTTTTGTGGGACTGAGGTTTGA
The DNA here is from genome assembly GCA_004027025.1 of Myocastor coypus. Taxonomy (NCBI): domain Eukaryota; kingdom Metazoa; phylum Chordata; class Mammalia; order Rodentia; family Myocastoridae; genus Myocastor; species Myocastor coypus. Next base: position 9,285 of record PVJA010003710.1, on the reverse strand, counting down.
ACTCACAATCTTGCACTTGCCAAGCAGGCACTTGTGCTACGGAGCTATCTGCTCAGCCACTCCTCTCAGAAATTTTAGATGTGTGATTTCCAACTTCTGTGTATCTGTGCTGGAAGTACTCTGAGTAGACTGAGGTCTGATACTCTTGCACTTTGGTATTTCCTATTTCAATATTTTTGTTTGTTTTCTATGATGATCCTTGTAATTTGGGATAGTGGGTAGATACATCACTAAATATCAAGGCCTCTTCAGGAGCACTCTGTGCTTCAGGGATATCTTCTATGTATAGGAGTTGCTTGGTTTGTGTCTCTCCTATGATCCTGGTTTCCCAAATAATTGGGAGTCTGATTTTTATTTCTGCTTGGCTCAGACCCCAGTCTTTTGGTGCAGGGCCATGATGAGGTTATTAGCTCAGAGCTTCCCAATATTGTTACTCAAGGGAGATCAACTAATTACAACTGATATGACATCCTAGTTACGGTAGCACAATTCATAATATACACAGTTTTAACACTGACAAGCTGTGGCAACTGTATTGATTTTGTATTTTAGACTACTAGGAACAAAGTCTGTAGTTACATAATGACCCCATTTGTGATTAAGAGTTTGCATGCCGAGTATTTCCCATTTGCAGAGTGGATTTACCCTAGGTTCCTCTGGATCAGACAGTTGTCATGTCCCAAGCATTTCCCACATTGGTGTGTAGGGGTATAGCCCAGGCACTTGGCTCCCTGGAGTGCAGAGTTGGTGGGTGGAGTTTCTCCCCTCCCACTATCCAGGTTCCCAAGGCCCACTGTCACTCTTATGATGCTGGGAGGTGTTGGGGTCTGTGTTTCTGCCTTCCCAAGCAGAACAGTGGAGCTCCCAAGACTCACCATTGTTCCTGCAAAGGGGGAAGGGGAGAGTGGAGTTCAAATCTGCCTCTTTTTTTCTTTCTCCAAAAGCACAAGATAATTATCATGATTTGCATTAATAAATAAGTTCTGATAATAATATGTTTTGTAAAATTCTACACTTTTAGTACTGCCCTCTTATTGGCACTGTACTTCAATCACAATGGCTGGGCCTTGGGCTCTGAGGAAGGAGCTCCCTTTGGAAACAGAACATCAAATTAAAGGATCCTTAATGTTATGTGTTTCTGCTTTATCACTAGACAGTTGGATCTGCTTCTCCTCACTTATTTTTGTCTTTCCTCAAGAAAAACCAACCATCTGATTAGTTTCATTTCTTTCATTGCTAAGACAGAGTCTCAGTATGGACTAGAACTCATGACAATCCTTCTGCCTCAGCTTTCACACCGCTGGGATTACAGGGGAACACCACCACATTTGGGTGCTCCATTTGTTTTCAAGTGTGCCCATTATAATCAGGCAAAGTGCTCCTCAGACAGCTATCTTCCTCCTGTTTTCTGCCTGTTATGTTCATATTCTGCCTACCATTGAGTAGAAAAAGAGTCTGTGGGTTCAAGGTGGAGGGACTGGAGGGGAAGACCACAGCGAGCTGGATCTCTTCTAATGCCATTCCCATGGCCATCTGCACTCGCTGCTGTGATGCAGTCAGGATATGGTCACAAGGAGCCCACAGCTGGGTGCAGAAGAGCTAGCACTCAGGGCAAATGCACACAACGTCATCCAGCCAGCAGCTCTGAGGTCTGCCATCAGTTATGTAGCTCTTCTGAGTCTGAGTTCACACAAGTGAGTATTGAGGAGACCACAGCTCTGCCCAGCATGCATGAGAAAACTGTGATGAGCTGGACAGAATGGTGCATAGCTATAATCCTAGGACTCTGGGACGTTAAGTGAGGGGGATCACGAGAGAGAGAGACAGAGAGAGAGGCTGAAGTGGTAGCTCAAGGTAATTAACATGCATTTTACATGCTCGACAATGCTAAACACAATGTTATCACTATTTCTGTGGTGCTCTTTAGGAATTCCAAACTAGTATTAATCAAATAAGTCTGTCACCTGTCATCCTGGTCTCCCTCATTCTCTCAGAGATGGGGATTGAACTCAAGGCCTCACGTGAGGTAGGCACTGTGCCCTACCACTGAGCCACACATCCAGTCCTCAGTTTCTCTTCCTCTCTTTTCCCTTCCCCTCCCCCTCTGCTCTCTTCATGCCGCTCTTCCTCTTTGTCTCTCTTTTTCATATTCAGTGCATGCGCGCACACATACACACATGCACACACACCCATGTCCTTAGCGCTAAGGGTAGATTTTCCTGATTTCCTGACAGGACTTTTCCTTCTGGCCCTGCTTCCTTCCTTCCGGTTTCCTGCACCACTACCTCAACGGTGGCCCCAGACTGCACAAGCAGAATTGCCCTGGGTGGGCTGCTCTCAAAGCCCTCTGAGCTCAGCCTCTGGCCTCTCCCAATTCTTTGGTGGCACATCACTCTGTCCCCTCTCCCAGAGGGTCACCTGGGTGGTATAGAGATTTAGTCACCTCGGGAGGTCCCTCTGCTTCCTTACTGAAATCTGTTTCCTTCCTAGGTCTTTAGCCCATTATTTTTTAGAGGAGTTAGCTAAGCATTAACACATCTGCGTCTAATTAAAGTTCCATTTTTCTAGGCTTCAAGCTTCCCTGCACACACCCAGACACCACAGTGAGTTTGTTGAATGTATGCTGCAGAGAAATCCCTTAGCGACCCCACCCAAGTGTGCTCCCACCTCAGTCAAGGGAAGCAGCCCTTCTCCAGAGCTGGTTCACAAGCCAAAGCCCCATGAAGCCCTCAAATCAGCCAGCACTAATGCTCTTCTCAGAAATCGGTCTGGTTCTGATTCACCAATATATGAATTGTGCAGTTGATCAGCTTCCTAATTAATTTTAGGGGCAAAAGAATTAGACCAAGAGTTTGCCCCAAGCTGCATATCATGGTCTAAACTGTGTTCCTCTCCAATTGTGTGCTGAAGCAACCAAGGATAGGACTGTATTTAGAGCTACGCCTTTAAACAAATAATTAAGTTAGAATGAGTCCATTAGCATGGATTCTGACTCAATCTGGCTGGAGTCCTCCCATGAAGAGGCAATTAGGATATATGAGGAGAAACCATGAGGTGTCTCTGAGCACAAAGAGAAGGCCACATAGAGAGGCCACAAGAAGGTCACAGAGGAAGTCCTCAGAGGGTGCCAACCCTGTGACACTATTTCTCAAATTTCATTGTCCAGATCTGTGAGGAAATCCATTTGCACTGTTATAGCCACCTGGTCAGTGGCTTTCAGACAGAACAGCCCTGGCCACCCAGTGCCAGCTTTGGTAGTGAGAAGTCTGTGTGTTCTGTAAGACTGTGAAACATAAAAGTGGCTTTGGAACTGTGTCACAAGTGAACCTGGGTACATTTCAGGTGATTATGGAAACAAACCTCAACTCCCTTGAAAGAGATTCAAAGTAGAAATATTGGCATTCAAGGTGATTCTGTTGAGGTTTCTGTGCAAATGGGAAACATATCAAGGACACTGGAGAGACAGCAATCCTTGTGAAAAGTGGTGTGAAGACCCTGCCTGAGTCAGCTAGCAGAGTTTTGTGAAAGACAGAACTTGTGAGTAAGAAACTTGGGTATGTAGCTGAGGAGAACTCCAAATGAAGTGTTGAAAGTCTGGCTGTGAAAGGGACATGAGTTTAGAGAGGATGAGGGGGAAGGTTTCTGAAACTTGGTACATTGAAATCCTATCCCTGAACATGGTGGTATTAGGAAGTGGGGGTTGGGGAGAGTAACTAAGTCAGGGACTCATGGGAAAATCGTGGGAGCAGCACTCTTATAAAAAGGTGTCCCCAAGAGCTCACCCTTTCTACTGTTTGAAGACACAATATGAATTAGTATTTGGCAAGCTGGAAAAAGGGCTCCCCCGAACCCAGCCTGCCGGGCACTGACATGGCACTTCTCAGCCTCCAGAACAGTGAGGCGGAGCTCTCACGAGCCACTGAGTCGGTGCTGCTTCATTATAACAGTCTGAGTGCACTCAGATGCCTGGCCACGTTCCAGTTTCTTGTTACTGATGTGTCTGTGTCTTCGTGTGTTCCATTTCCTCTCCACTTGCATACATCTAACCTACTGTAGACTACATAGTTCTGCAAGCCAATTTATATGCTTTGAAATATGAGATCTAGGGCTGGCAAGATGGTTTAGTGGTCTAAAGTGTCTGCTTAGGGAAGCTTAGGCAACTGCAAGGACGGCTGTTCGATCCCCGGCACCACATGCTGCACCAGCCCCACCTCCCAGCCCCACCCCCAAGGCTGGCTGAGCCGGCCATAATTAAGAAAAAAAATGGGATCTATAATCAAACCTGAAAAAAACTATAGCTGTTAGACATGGTCACTCTTTTCTCTGAAGTTTGATCTCTACTATAGTGAATAGATGATGCCTATAGCCCTTGTATAAGTGAAGTAATTTTCTGGGATAGTTTTGCTGTGATTTTACAAAATGTATTTATATTCTCTGTATGGAGTCTTTACATTAAACCTATAATCCTTTTTTTTTCTTCTTTTTTTTTTAATGTTTTTGAGTCAGGGTCTTACTCTATGTAGTTCAGCTGACCTTGAAATCACTGAGTAGCCCAGGCTTACCTCAAAGTTCACGGAGATCTTTCTGCTTCAGCTTCTTAAATGATGGAATTACAGGTGTGCACCACCACATCCAGCATAAGCCTGTTCTATTGCTAGCTTTATTACTTTATTTTATTCTTGTTGAATTGATCCTAACATTTTATTTTCTTAAAGTTTTTTTACAGAATACAAAATATTTTTTTTAAAAAGCATTAGAAACAATACAAAATTTCACCACAGTAATAAAAATTCAACAATGGTGGCTGTATTGCATGGTGTTATCCTCCAGTTAGTTGTTTAGATTACCAGATGTAAACATGCAAAATTGGCTAAAACAGCAACAACCACGACAAAAAGTTATAAGAAAATTTTGAAAAATAAAATAAGTATTAACTGCCCCTTCCAAAAGACAAGCAGAAATCAGCAGTCCAATTACCCAAATTATGCTGCATGTATGTACATAAATATTAACACTGGTGCCAGGGTGCCAGATGATTGATTAAAATTTTAGAGAACCTTAGGAACTAACTTCTAATTGTTCTTATTTCCCTGTTTTATTTGTTTTCATTGTCATTATTTATAGAAAGATGTAAGTTGAGCTTTCTTTCATAAGAAGTGTCTGATGTCCTCAACAGCCCAGCTGCCATCCCCACTAGATGCACAGACCGAAGATCACCACTTGTGCATGGTGCGTGGGCTGCACACTGAGTGACACAAAAGTCCTACTCTGAGCCTCCACTGTTGTTGTTTGTTAATAATGACTCAGTCATTAGCGTGCTCTGCAAAAATGATCATCAAATTACATAGTGCAGAAAAATAACATTAGCTCACAAAGATATTCAGATAATTTATTCTTAGGCAAAAAAGACAGGTTTGCTGCTCGTACATATTTCAAAATAATTTTGCCTTTAATCACACAGATGTGGTTTCCAAATGGGACAAATAGGATAAGCAAGCCACACCCCAGTATGTTTTTTTTTTGTTTTTTTTTTGTTTTTTTTTGAAGGTGCTGGGCTTTTTTGTTTTTTTACCCCTAATATTTTTCTAGAATTTTCAACCTCATTGTGTGTGATAATTCCTTCCTGACTGTATTATGCTAAACCATATTCTTTTCTTGCTTCCTGCTGGGGTAATGGGAAGTAAACAAGGCTGATATTTACAACTCCATTTTCTTACTTGCTGAAATATTCTGTGATTTTGTTCCCTGATTGGATTCACACAATTACTGGTTTGCTATTTTCCAAGCTATTGAGTTCCCATTGCAACTGGATCAGAATTCGCCAGCCAGGGTTGCTCACTGGAGTGATATCTTCCTGCAACATAATTCCCACTTTCTCATCACTGATTTCCAATAGCAAAGGGCAACCTAATTTGTAGATCTCCAAGCTCACTTACATATGTTTATTACATCTAATGTGAAAGGGTTATTTGAGAAGAAACCATAAGGAAACAAGAGACTATTTCTTCATGCATGTGTCACTCAAATCACTCTTGAGGATCATTTTATGTCTTCTGAAAATGCAAGGCTATATAAATCTGCACATATTGAATTCTAAGGCTTTGGTATGATAATTGAGGGAAAGGAGTGATTTGATAGTGTGTGATTCTATGATATCTAGAAAAGTTGCATCAGTACCTCAAAGGAGGATGAGTTAGAATATTTGCAAAGCTAGTACATTCGTCCCTTTTCTGTGACCATGACACAATAGCTGCAGCAAAGTCACTTTATAAAGTGAAGAGGTGGGTGGAGCTCACAGTCTTGGGAGTTGAAAGTCTGTCTCAGTTACTGTTCTTACTGCTGAGACAAGATACCCGACACCCAAAATTAAAGGAGAAAAGATCTATTAAGCTCCCAGTTTGCAGCGGTCTCCGTTCATAGTTGACTGGGTAGCACAGCAGAGGAGAAACAGTACAACCGGGCAACAGTGTATTAGAGCAACGAGGCAGGCAAGAGCAAGGCAGGGATGACCACAGGCCTTTCCACCCCCTCCCTACCAAGGCTACTTTGAGTGGGCAGCGCTCACACCCATAATCCTAGTGCCTTTGATCCTAGCATTGTACCATGAATCATTCTCAGCATCACACACGCTAGACCCAGCCACTTCCAAAGAAGTCCCACCTGTGACTGCATGAGGCTTTAGGAGGACATCTAGACACAAGCCGTGTCAAAGTCCAAGCAGCATAGTGCTGGCTCTAGGAAGTTTCTGTAGCTAGTGGCAAGAAATTGCATCTCCAAAGAGGAAACAGAGCTACAGGGGTTACACAATGCCTTGCAGCTCAGGTTCCTACTGACTTAAGAAGCCTCCAGCAGGCACCATCTCTTCAACATCCCACACCCCTACATTGCCACACCAACATCCAAGCTCCCAACATACAACAAACAACATCCACAAACAAGCAAGTTGAGCAGGTGGAGCTTGTCAAATTTGTAATATAAGGGTATCACTCTTCAAATTGGGTATCTCCTTTGATGTAGATGCTTAGAGAGACACTTTTGAGATGCCTCCAGATGTGGAGTGTGTGCACATGTGTGCCTGTGTGTGTGTGTATATGTGTGTGTGTAAGCCTGAGATCACTAAAAGTATCATTATTGCTAGAACACATGCATCTCTTGCTTGCCAGTAGGGTAACATTAAAATATGGAGAAAAATTCCACTTAAGTACAGGCAAAGTTGCAATTATAAACGAAGCTGAGTTATGGCCTGCACGGCTCACACAGAGCATCAAATCTTGTTGTCTGCTCCCCTATGCACCTGAGGACATGGTGCCCTTTTGTTACCCTTGTGTTGAGGCTGGCTCTGTTTGAACCCTTGTGTTGAGGCTGGCTCTGAGGAACTGTCCAACATTCTTTGAAGTACTGAGTAGCAACAGCTCATCTCAAAGATCACTTGTGTCTAGTAGCAAAAGGTCCAGAAGTCAACGTCTGATATATGTAACTTTACACTTGCAAAAGAAGTGAATTGTATTCATTCTGGGGCTCACCTTGGGGTCCATAAATGCTCTGATGCCTTCATGAATCAGTATGACCATTATAACGTCTTCAGTGACTAACTGAAAAAGAAACAGCAAAAATGCTACAGAAAATATTTAATGCTTTACCTATATTTTAGTTGCTTGCAGTATAATCTCTAAAACATATTTAAAATACTATGAAGAGCTATGAGGTATATTTTAGAACCTGTGCTTACTTAGATTCTTTTTCTTTCTCTTTCTCTCTTTCTCTCTCTTTTTTCATTCTCTCTTCTTCTTTTCTTTCTTTCCTCCTTCCTTCCTTCCTTTCTTTCTTTCTTTCTTTCTTTCTTTCTTTCTTTCTTTCTTTCTTTCTTTCTTTCTTTCTTTCTTTCCTTTCCCTTTTTTCTTCTTTCTGCCACTAGACACAATTGCACTAAGTGCTTTTGCACTGAGCTACAGCCCAAGCTCCTTTATAATTTTTATTTTGGAACAGTCTCACGAAATTGCTAAATTACCTCCACTGGGAGTGGCCTTACAATCCTTAGCCTCAGCCTCCCTGTGTGCAGAGATTACGGGTGTGCACCACCACATCCAGTGCTTGTTTCCGTTTTCACAGCTTCTGTGACGTGAGTTTTGTCTAGATTCTTCTGAGACCATGCTCACTTCCATAGATCCTAAATTCAAGTTCTAAGCCATCACTTTCCAAAAAACTGTCACATTACCATCATTGATTATTTTTCTCACTTATACACATGAAATCCTCTTAACAGTGATGCTCTAAATGTTAGTAACTGAAAAGTCTAGTTTCTGAGCTGGTATTATTTTTTTTAGCTCTTCTACAGTCTTGAAGTATTGCTCACTCTGTATTTTCAAAGCTTTTGTTTCAGTTGCCAAAAATGCGCTGAAAAAATAAATCCTTTTTTAAGTTGCCTTAGGCTCCATCTGAGTCACTTGAAGCAGAATCAAATTTCTCTGAGTGTATTTTTCCATTGTTGTTTAAAGAAATGGGTTCAATAAGAAACTGAGGGAAAAATTTTAAAAATAAGTAAAATTCATTTTATTAAATTATACAGAATGATTTTCCAAATATTTTGCCAGAATAACCAGTTCTTCACATCCCAATTTTAGGACAAAGATTAGACCCGTGATATCCTCAAAACCTTGCTAATTTGAAAGTACTATTAACAAGCACCGCTTTCTGCCATCCAAATATTTTATTTGTGGTTATCATAAAATAATACTTTTTCTTATCATTCTCCAATGAGGAAGACTTATAATACGTGGTTACTGAAAAATGAGGCATACATGTGTGAGCCTTGATAAGAAACTATATGAGTAAATAGCTTTTGGGGGGAAGAAACTACATTTTATTTCCAAATGTGTCCCTGTCCTTAACTTCTAGGCTAGTGTCAGATATGTAACAAGACCTCAGTAGTTAGTTGTTTAATCAATAATTAATTATATTTTAATTATACTTGTTTACTAAATATAACCAAATTATTAGATTTTATCTTATTGAGCTACACAATTTTATCTTTCAAGATTTTATGCAGATTTCTTATTTTCTTCACTTGGGGATTAAATTCTAAAATATTTGAGAAAATACTTAGTTTTAAAGAAAAACTTCTCCTGGGGCTGGGGAGATAGCGCAGTAGAATAAGTACTTGCCAGGCAAGTGTAAGGTCCTGAGTTCAATCCCTGTTACCACCAAAAAATAAAAAATAAAAATAAATAAAAATTGGGGGACTTTCCAGTTAGTTCCATTGATTAAAGAAAGACTTCTTCTGAGGCA